>KZ807948.1:227068-242203 GCA_000696205.2 Oncopeltus fasciatus
ATAAGTATGCCAAAAAAGCCTTTTTTAAATAATTTTTTTTTCCTAGAATGGTATACCCTCCTCCTTAACTTAATAAATCCAAGAACTTTATTTTACTACATTTTCAAGCTCTTTTAGTTAATAAAAAAAGAATTAATTATTCTTCATCTTTCTTAATAATTTAACCATAGGAAGGGTAAAACTATAATAATATAAAATAAAATAAATTTAACACATTCAAAAATATAATTCAAAATTTAGGTTGATTTTAAACTAGCATTTAGACTCTTTAAGCGCCTTTTTTGAATGAAAAAAATATAAAATAATAATATATTGCCTCCAATATATTTCCTTCACAATTTGGTATACGTTCATTCTAGTTATTAATCATTTTACACACGTGTAAGGTTTGAATTTTCAGCTCTTTAATTTCCATTACATTTGTTTTACTTGGTCCTTTAAAAGAAAATATAACACTTTTTGAAATAATTTTTTTAAACTAGCTTATTATTAGACCATTCATTTCCTTTTGGCTGTGTTATGAAAGGAACATTCTGATAATAATGTCAGAAATTCAACTTACAATTATTCATTTTCCTTGTTATACATAATGAGTTAGTACAATACACATAGTTTTCATTACTTGTATAAAGTAATAAGTACAATTTGTTTAACATTGTTTTTTTATATTTTTACAGATGATGAAATTTTATTTTTATTAGTTTGGAGCATCAAATTTGTTTTATTTTATACCTAATACCTCATTTTTTTTTTCCAGAGCCAAAAAGTATGGCTAAACTATAGATCAAGATGGATCTTACATGTTTTATGTCTTACCTGTAGGGTATTATATTTCTCTTGTAGAGATAAGTTAATCCTCCAAGCTAATATTGTACTCATACAGTGAAATACATAAGTGCCATCACTTCCAGGATTACCACTCACGATTGTTTGTGAATTTTGCACTATGCCCACTCCTACTCATGCTCAATAAATATAAAATTTCGTGTAGAAAAACTTAATTTTATTTACTCAAAACTTGATCTGAGAACAAACATGACTTACCATTATATACCATAGTCCCGGTAATATACTTACACACACACATGTAAGAATTTTTTCAAACTATGAAAAGTTTTAAAGTCCTAACTTTAAACTTTAATAAATAATTAACTTGAATATTCTATTAATTTAAGATTTTTTATATACATTTATTTTATTCAGGATGTCAACTTAACATTTTTTGATTAGTTAAATTAGATTCTTAAAATTTATAAAATTAATTTAATTTATTCTAATTTCAGGTAGTTGAAAAAATAACTGTTGACATGAAACAAGTAGCCTTAATTAAAATACTTATTAGGCAAAATAAGTATAACCTCTTAAAATAATATTGTTGAAGAGAAATAAGAGTACATGATTTAAAATAAATTTATAATTATTCTTTACATTTTATTTTTGAAAATACAGAAAACATGGTGCCCTGTAGAACTAACGGTTATCTTAATTTTGCCCTTAAATATACTCTTAATTATAAAATATTATTTGTGAATGTCTAAATTATTTATCTATGTTAAAATTAGCATGAATATTTCTACATTTATTACTAAGGACTAATTGCAAAAAATGTTAAGGCATTTTTAGTTGCAGAAATGAAAGTGGTATAAAGTAATCTAATTCCCCCAAAAAGTTATATATTTTTATAAATATTTTACCATTTAACTATATATCTAATGCTTAGCATAATTTAAAACCTACAACATTTAGCAGGAAATTTAATAATTCTGGAATCAAATCTTTGTATAAATAAAGCATTTTTCAGCTAAAATGTTCACCTTAAGTAAGAAATTTTGAAAAGCCATAGCTATAGTTGTTAGCTAGATTGCATATAAACACATTAATGTCAACGAACATTTAAAGTATATTTAAAGTTTTGTATATATTTTCTATTTTTTCTTGTACAGGTATAGAGCCCTACTAATAATAAATTTATTTGGATAATATACGAAGACTTACAACATTTTAATTGGACATGAGAGAAGATAAAGAAGCATTATCATCATTGATAATTTTGTTATTTTTTATTGATAAAAATTGAATTGCATAAAGATGTCACAATAGACTGTGACTTGGCACTATATAATAATAATATAGTGCGACAAATTAGTCTAAGTTTTAAAGTGAATGTAGAACCCCTTTCAGTATAATTTCAAGTCTCATTTTCCTTCAGGATTGACTGTATTTATACTAACATAATTTATCAAACTTGTTTATCTTTACATATTATACTAATTCAAATATAGTATGGCTCATCATTAGACTTAAAATTGAAAAACCTGAATTAACAGATTGAAAGAATTTTCATAAGTAATTCTAAGGTCAATAATACATCTCACTGGAATTATTTGAAAAATCAAAAATAAAAATAAAAAGAATAAAAAAAAAGTTTGAAATAATGAAGAAAATCCACCCAAAGTGCAAAGTAAATAAAGTACAATCAAAGTTTTTTTTTTTTTTTCATTTTTGTCAATCTGAAATTTAAAAATTTACCACAACAAATGTAATTACAACCAGTCTGTTTAGATGTCTTCAAATGATCGACAATTCTAATTTTTGTTTTGTTTTTTCGTACCTCAATTTATGGGAGGGAAAATAGTAGGATTTTTGGCACCTTCTCTCTCACACACATTTAAATATATAGATTTTTTATACTTGGGGTTGTCACTCTTCAATATAAAGAAGTGTTTCAATATCAAGAGCAAATTTAATATTTTGAGCATTTCTATAGAAACCATGACTCTTAAAAAATTTACTAATTATTAACATATCTTTAAGAATAATTTATAATGTTCAGTGCAATCATGAATAATACACAAAAGCACAATGTGATCCTTCAGAGCAATAAATAGATAATAAGTTCAATTAAACCTAAAATATGAGTATGCCAAAAAAGCCTAGATTGAGAAAATTGGTCTCTTCTCATCACAAGTAAATATTATAATTAATTTTAAGTATAAAAAGATAACATGAAAATGGGTTTTACCAGGTCATAGATTAAGCTTAAACATGAACACAAACTTTAAGGATATACCATTATATAGTTATATATGAACTTCAGCCAACAAATTCATAAATTATAAATGAATAACATAACCAACAGACTTCAGGAGATAATATCTTCTTAACATACATGTTAGGAACATAGTGTCTGGGTTTCTATCATACTTGGGCAAGCTTAACTTATTAACTTAAAATTTATCCCAAAATCTTGTTGAAGACATTGCCAAAACTTTTTCAAAACAAAGATTATGGTATCTTTCAAACAACTAATTAACAAAAAATGTTTCAGACAGTTAATTAACCCATTTAATTAAGCTAATTAATAATTACAGAATGGAATTATTGAATAGAATTTATTTTTTGTTCCAGTCTCTATTTATCTTATTCAATTATGACCAGTAATGCTGGTCAAAAAAGTTTAAAGTGCAATCTTTTTTCAATGAATAATGCATCAGAGAGCATTTGGCAATGGTTACTTTGAACCACTAAGCTCTCAGAAGCCGAAAGTTTGAAACACATGACTAAGCGATTAAGGAACTTTTGATTCTGAAATTTACAGACAGGAAAATATCTCTCATCCTCCTTCCCATCTATTCATTTTTGTATGTTTTGAATTCCAAAACCACATACAGCAACATACAAAGTTATTCTAGATCTGATCTTGTTAATTTATACTTATGAATAAGCTATTGCTACTAATCTAAGGTCAAGGTTAATAATAGAATAAGGAAGAACAGAGAAAAATATCACAATTGGACCCCTGACAAATCTTTCCCAACCCATAGAGTAGAAGTCCTTGAAGATACATCTGTCCATTCAACACCCTATATTACTATCCGTAATAAATGGATTATATAAAATGCCAAAACTACTTTAAACTGTTTTTATGTATTTCAAAAACAGAAGACAAAGTAGTTACACTATTGCTAAGATGGATAAATTTGTTTAAAAAAATTTAATTCCCAAAAATATTTAATTCTGAAATATATTATTGGAAAAAAAAATCACAAACTATACTTTTTAAAAAGTACTTCAGCAACTAATCAAATTTGAGCATAATTAATTTATTCTCTAGTTTGTAGGGAATTATGAAATGATAAAATTTTAGTAGATGGCAATGATCAAATTATTTGTCAAACAGATGAAAAAATTCAAACTGAAGAATAGGGTCTTGTGGAACTGGCAGATTGGATAAAACAGAAGTGGTACACACTTGAGGTTTATTGAAAACTAATTCTTAAAACAAGTAAGCACAATAAAGGAATGTTTAGGAAGTAGATATAGAATAACTTTATATTTTAAGGAAGTAGCAGTCCTCAGTCGAATGCCAATCAGATACTCTGCATATATATTACTTCAGATGACATGTCCATGAGCATAGCAAAGAAACTACAGTAGATCATATTTTGCTTGAGTGCTGAACTCTAGAAGGTCTTAGAAGTAAACATAATTTGAAAATTTGCTTAAAGCAATTCTTTCTCTAGGAAAATAGAAAATCTAAGACTTATAAGAATTATAAGAATATGGTTACTGTCACCTAATTTAATAAAAACCAAGGAACAATAAACATAGGAAATTTTGCAATCCATACCTTACCAAAGATCATAAAAATCAATAGAAATTTTTTTCTTCTAATTAATACAAAAAAATAGAGCAAAGCAGCTCTTGCTAAGCCTATAATGGACGGTCTTCTATTTTATAAGGACTCTTCTATTAAAGCTAATAAGTTTATACTTAATAGCTTTAATAGAAGAGTTGTCTTATGGCAAGGCAAAATACATTGATAGAAGTATAAGATTTATACTTTAATTTACTATTTAATTTAATTTTTAATTTACACCAACATTTTAGCCATAAACAGATAATATAGTGTTTTTTAGGAAGAGTAAATTTTGGCTATAAAAATTATAGATTTATTAAAATATCTTTGGGTAAATGAAAATTATAATCTCAGATGAAGTTTGTGAAAATTGAGAAAAGAAATCTATATAANAAACTATGGTTACAAATTTGCTAAACTTTTGCTTTTTTTTTCCAATAACAATGAGATTGTATAATATTTTAATATAATTTGGGGATTAGTCAATGAAATCAAGTCAAAGAATCAAAATGTCTTAATAATTTCTTCCCCAACATATTAGCAACTCATGATAAAAGCAGGAAAACTTGAACATAAAAGAATTGATATAATGATTGACATAAAATTGAATTGAATTGAATAATGATAACTGATGTGTCTCAAATTGCAACATCTTTTATCAAAACCAAGGCTCTAATGTTTTCTTGAAAAAAAAAAGAATAGTTGTGGATAAATATAATTAAATTTATTATTTTAAACTGATTTCTATTATTCTACAGTATATATTTTAATAATGATTTTTATTCAATCAAATATAAAAAATAAAGATAATAAATTGTGTTTGATATACGGTATGAAATACTAAATATTAATTACATATATATTGTTCAAACTAATAACAATAAATAAATTCATGGAAAAATAAACTAATCATAACTAAATTAACATTTGCCAACTGCAGAGAAATTTATAAATTTTATTTATAAAGGCGACATGTGTCATCATTAAATAGTCTAATTGAATAATCATAACAAACTAATGTTAAGATACTCTACATCTTGTTAAGTAGCCAAACAAACTGCTACCTGTAACCGCTACTGAAGTCACATAAAAGTTACTTAGCTGCTCCACCCTAACATTTGTCATTAAATATTGGCCTAATGTTTTATTTTATCTAAATTTTAGCTTCCCAAAAACCAAGGAGAGAGACCCTCCTCCCCCCCCCCCCAGCCCACTCCTGAAAAAATGTACAGGACTGGAACATTGATCTCATGGTATAAGTAATCATCATATCTGATAATCTTTTAATTCATTTTGATTAAAAATGAATTTATCTATTGTATTAAAAGTTAAGCATCTATTTTCAGAGAATAAATGTTCTTTGGCATTATTATATTTCAATTAAAATATAAAGATTTCCACTATTTTACCATTATTCCTTTCTATATATAATTTTCTTCTTCCAACAATTAAAACATTTCAACCATGAGATTAGGAACTATTTTCATTTTTTTGTACATTATACAGACATAATCATTTTCATATTTCATTTCATTATAAATGGGATTTTATATATATACATNATATTATTTTTTATTTAAGCAGCTGAACGTATAACATTGAGGTATCATCAACTAATTAATTAACAACATAAAAATATATATTTTTAAAGAACCTAAGTAGAGATATCCTCAATTGTAGTTATGATTTTTTCTTACTTGTCAACATTAATTTCTTTTCACTAATCTGTTTGAAGGACAAAGCTGAAACTTTTCTTAGTTTCTGAAGTCATTAGACATATCTCTACCAATCTTCAGAATTTCATAAAAGTCAGAGTACTTTTTTTTTTAACATTTAAAAAACAATATTGAAGAATTTGGAGCTTTTTTTTTAACAAGTAATATCACCCTTCAAAAAAAATATTCTTGTGTTTCATTTTTCTTTGCCCCTTTAGTATGCTTGTGGGTTTGAGAGTCACATACTATAACTTCTTTGCACTTCCAGTCGCGGAAGGTTCACATATAACACAAATGTACCCACCTATTTCTCCCCTACACTCTTCTAACACTCAGTCAATGTCATTCCTCCAGCATGAATATTTCAGTAACAATACTTCATGAGTTATTGTTAAATGTGTATGTACTTATGAAAAAGTAAGCGAACTTTTTTTATTTTTATTCTAAAATATTTTTTTTCATTTAAATAAGAATTGGACTATGGTAAATAATAGCGATGAAATTTTGTTTCGAGACCAATGGTGGAGTTTGTCTTCTCGACAAGACATGTGTACTCTCTGTACTGTAAAGTATATTTTTATTTATTTTGTTTATTTGTTTTTGCAAAAACATTTACATACTAATATATATTTATACACTAAATTATCTTTGTGTTCCAGGTGATATCAGGGAGAACGGCCTGCTAATAGATAAGAATTATTTTGGATAAGTAGCCTGAGGATTTAGGAGACAGTTTTGATGGCTTAGGGGCTGACAATTTTTTAGAATGTTGGCATTCTGTCAAACCCCCCCCCCCCTCTTAAATAATCCCTTCCCAACTGTCTCCTAGCCCCACAGGCTACTTATCTGAAACAATTTCTACCTATTTTTCCCAGCATTTTCTCTTTTTCAGAGATGAAGACCTCTCTCCCTTTGTGGCTAACGCCTCGAACCCCCACGCATTTTACCTGTCCATCTTTAGTTTTCTTAGTTTCCAATCCTTACTTCTTAGTCATGCATATTTTTTCATAGTTACACCTCTGTCATTTTTAGTTACATTAAACTTATATAATTTAAAAAGCAATTTTTTACATTAAAGAAATTGGGGTTGTTAGAATAGATCAACTATGTGGAAAGTACGATGTGCCAAGAAATATTTATATGGTCTATGAGAGTATTTTAAATGTTACATCCATCAATGCCAAAGTATTTTATCAATGGTTGTTCAGATTTTACAACTAGAGAAGAGTTTATCAAAAAAATTAAGCTTTTCATTAGTAACCGACCACATAAAAAGAGAAGTCTATAAGAATAACATCCCTAAAGGTATGAAAGTTATAGAAAAAAAACATATTTAAAATAGAAACAGCTTGTGAAGCAGTAATGGACATTGAAACTCCAAAAAATAGGAAAAGATGTAATTGAAGCAGAGGAAAAGAAGCAGTCTTTACTGAGTGACAGCTTAGAGTTGTGGTCAACATATGTGTCTAAAAGATCACACATCTGTATTTTTTAAAATTTTTTACTCTAACTGTAATAATTTCTTTTTCTGTTACAGTATACAACATTTAAAAAATGCATGCAACATTGAGTTCCTGCATGGCTAAATTTTTTTTTCTTTAAAATAATAATTGTAAATAATTATTACATAGATTCTCGATTTTTTTTATCATTTTCAGCTATACAATTTAAGAATTATTTCATAAATAAATTAAAAATAAAAGCACTATTACTCTCAGGTATTCCTTTTTTCTCCGGCACCTAAGCACGATTTGGGATGGTATTTGTGATTAATAAATATAATTAGATACAAAGAGGGAAAAGTATGTATATATAGAGAGAGAGAGAGAGAAAGAGAACTATATATATGTATTGTATAACATTATATACAATTTAAAAATCCAGTATAAATTTTCTGGTTTTGATACATTCTGATGGAAAAATCTATTTAGAGCCCAATTTACTTATTTGAGAAAATTTGATAAAACATTTGTAATAGTAAAAGTAGTTATTCTCATGATGTAAAATATAACAAAAGAACTTTTAGTGATATGTTGGCTTAATTTTTTATAAGATAATACGGAACAAAACTCAAAAATTTAATTTATGAATATAAGTCTAGTAATGGATTACACTTTATTTCAGAAACATTAAATAAAGTATTTTCCACACAAAAAAATTACAAGAAATGCTTTGGCCACTTTTTTAAAAGAGTTTTTCAGCATATAGTGTATGTTTTTGAATACACTATGAATTAAATGTATGTTTAAAAAACTTTCTTTACCAAGGAGACTAGGATATCTCCAGGGAGAAGTTTCTGACATACGGTGTGGGAGCTCACATAGTACAGAGTTTAACACATCTGACTAGTGATAAGAAAACACGGGTTCGAGTCCTACCATAAACTTTAAAAAAAAATAATTAAGTATTTCTTTGATAGTATTATTTTTAATAAAGTAAGTATCAAAAAGATTTTTTTTTTCAATCTTAAGCAATGCAATTTAAGAATTATTTTGTAAATAAATTAGAAATAAAAGAACTATTACTTCGAGAGTACTATCAGGTATTCCTATTTTCTCCAGTACCTTTGTAGAGAGTAATATAAGTATTTTTATAAATATTTTGGTACTTCCTTTGATTTTGATTTTTAAAAGAATTTTCTATCACTTCTTAATTACCTTCTAGTAGTTCCTTTTTGTAACACAAAGAGGTAAAAAGAATGCATTTAATTAGAATTATCTCTTAATAAATGGCAAAATAAAGAATACTACTAGTAGGTGGAACCCTTGATAAGATAAACTTAATCATTATTTTACTTGTATTAATTATTGCACTGTATGCCTGACGATACAAATTTCAAGGATAAACTAATTTTCATATCTTGGAGTTGCAAGATAAACCAATAAGAATTCAATTGAATGGCAATTAATGGACAAAAATATTTCTTTTTAAGGCTTAAAATATTTACTTAATTTTTTTTATTAGTTGAAATGGAAAAAAAAAATACGAGTTAAATACATTATAATAATAAATTACCTGAAATGGGATGTCTGACACAGTAATAGCCATATAATATGATCTTAAAGAATACCATCGATTAAAGTTTTCTTTTATTAAAACAGGCATCTCAAGAGGAACTGAAAAAAAGAAAGAAAGATTACAAGTATTTTTTTATAGGTTTAAATTCACTATAATAAACTTTATTGAAGTCTCTAATAAACTTAACCTCATAGATTCCTTAGTTACTTTGAAGTATAGTTTCTATTATCCAAAAATGTAAGTTAATATTGAAAAAAAGTGGACATACTGATTTTTACCCCTCTGGTCTGGGATAATGTTAAATATTTATATAATAGCAAAAATAAAAATTATATTAAGAAAATAAAGAATGTAAGCACTTACATGATAAAATAGTGATGGTCATGGATGTATACATTAGAAAAAGCATGTTGAAAAATAGGAACCCAAGATTACTCAAAACCTTAGCACCATCATTTCCAATGTCATAGTATAAGGCTCCAATAAGAAGTCCAACAAGAATATGAGCAAACAATCGTAAGTACATAAGGGTCTGAAACAAACACAGTTTCACATTAAATTTTAAGAAAAATATAATAAGATTCTAATTAAACTTACATTTTATTAATGAGATTTGTAAAAGAGGGAAAAAGGGGAGGGGATGAAAAAAATATTGCAAAACAAAGATACAAATATTAAAAATTAATAAAAATAATTTTTATTAGTAGAGAATTTGTTGAGGTTCGATCAAAAAAAGACAATTTTTAAAAAATGTGTATTTTTTATTATCTACCAATATAGGGCTATCATGAAGGCAAAAGGGGGGGTGTTCTCACCTGGATCAAATGTTCATGACAATAAAGTTTATTGTTTATTGTTTACACTATTTCAGAGAGTCGAATATTGTAACAGTCAAACAAAACAGTGAAGTATTGAGTCCAGTACCTTTATATCTTGTGGGCTAATTTATGGGGTAGCCTCTATCTACTTAGGCTAGATTTAATGTAAGTCTTTGAAAATAAGTTTACAATTTTTATAAGTTTCTTATATANAGATTTTTTTATATATATAAAATAAGTCTTTATAACACTTTATAAAAGCAATAAATTCTCTTTAATAGAAAAAAATGATTCCCTTTGTCTGTTATCCTTAATTTATAATTTTTATGAGAGTTCATAAAAATTACATTTATTAAATTTTATCAAGATAATGAATAACAGTTAAAGATCAATACATATTTATATATGGCTACCTTAAAATTCCTAACTATTGTTATGATTCATGAGACATACTAAAGGAAGCTTTAACAAGAACCACTATATGTAACAGGTTAATCAATACGTTTGCTAGAATCAAAATAACTGGAACTAAAAATATTTTATTTGAATTTTTTTTTCTAATTTTAGTGTTTTGCATAATTAGAATGCCCTCTCCTCTCAGAATCAAACATCTTATTTTGAATCAATGGAGAGATTTTCAAGAAATAGTAGGAAGAAAGTTTTCAAGTAAATGGATTAGTTAGAAAATATTGAAGGGAAATAGAATATCGAAGAGGCAGGGTAAGGATTTTTTCTTGAAATTCAGTTTGATTGAGATTTTTTTGCATGATTTTTGTTCAACCTAGCTCTGAAGATCTGGAATCCAGGAGAGAGAAACTATATTTTACAGAGATTCAATGATCCTTGGGTTTAAGGGTGATCTGGATATAAAAGGAAGAGGTCTGAAGGCAGTGAGACAGTATTTCATCAATGAATCGTCAATGAGGGGAAAAACAAGTTTATGAAGATCAACATTGTCCTTGAAGTCTATCAAGCAGCATGATTGGTGAAAAGACCTTTGACTTTATTTGTCCAGAAATATTAATTATATTGATCCAGAAATCAAGAGAAAGTAAGCTATAGCTGCTTTAAATTGCTTAGATATTTTCATTGCTACATAATCTCGAGTGGGACAAAATTCCATTTTTATAAAACCCTATTAGGCATGTCTTAATTCATGAGAACTAGACTATCTTTTAAGTCACAGAACAGAAGGATCTGTATAGAAGTCTGGAGGCAGAGTCTTGTATGCCATGATTAAAAATGCAAAAAGTAAGGAACTTATTTGCAGAAGCTCATTGGTCAAGTAACATGAATAGCAGGTAACAATGAAAGGGACAAGAGGCAAAAGTAGGACCAAAAGATATCCCACCTAACTGCTAGATGTCCAGAACACAATATGTAGGCTGATCACAAATATGCATACATTGGATAGACCTTAACTGTATTTACCGTTTCTTCTTCCAGGTTGGATCGTGTCAATTTAGCCAAGAATGGCTACGACCCCAACACTATAGACAAGATCCAGAGGAAGATAAATAGGCAGCGCAACAAGGAAGAATGAGAAGCCGAAGAATTCCAAGGACAAGTGACCATCCCCTACGTCAAAGGGACAACAGATAAGATCGCCCAAATACTCAAAAATCACAAGATAAGAACAACGTTCAGCACGGAGAGAAAAATAACAGACATCCTTCCGAAACCTAAGGATAAACTTGGACTTCGGACTCCAGGCATTTACAAGATTCCCTGCTCCTGCGGAACTTCTTACATCGGTGAAACCGGAAGGACGATAGACACACGTCTCAAAGAACACATCGCAGACATCAAACACGGATGCACAGAGAGGTCAGCTCTAGCAGAACACTTCGGCAACACCTGCCACCATATCAAATTTGAAGACGCTTCAATACTGACCCAGGAAAGCAACTACTATCGGCAAATCATCATAGAAGCCATCGAAATAACCAAGAATCCGAAAAATATCAACAGAGAAGACGGATACAGACTGAGCAAAAACTGGAAACCAGCGCTAATTGACAAGAGGATCCAACCTATCAGTGACCAGCTACCTGACTACTCCAGAGACCAGCCGCCAGAACACAGTATCAACCAATGGGAAGGCAGGCTTTGCCCAAGGACCAAACCGCGCCGGGATTATACACCACCTGGTGTATAAAACATGGTAACTATATACCACCTGGATTTTAAAAATCTCTCTTTTACAACTCTCATTCTCTTTTCAGCCCTAAAGAAGCCATCACATGATGTGCGAAAACTCAGCAAATAACAACAATTTGACACGGTCCAACCCGGAAGGAAAAGCGGTAAATACATCTGATGACCGTCGAAGCCTACGTGAACATCTAGACCTTAACTGTTAACTGACAGGAAATCCATCTTGAAAATTGGAGAAAATTAAGTTGATAAATAAATAATATCATCATAAGTAAATAGGCCTCATTTCCTCGTCTATTTTAGGTCTGTAAGTCTCTTTTATTTAGTTTTAAATATTTTAAATTTATTTTGCCTACCTCAAATAATCCCTAACAAAAAATAACATATGAATTAGTAAAAGCAAAATAGGATTTATTTTATCAAATATGTAAATGTATTTTTTTTCTTCTGAAAGCAAAGAAGTTCTCTTTTAAGATAAAGGGATAATTGGGGAGAATATGGACACTTCTTTAATATGGAGTGAACTGTTATAAAATTTCTCTCATCTACTTACCTTCTCTCTCATAATAATAATAATAATACTAGAGAATAAAAATCTAAAACAGCTTAAAACCAATCTTACCCAGTCTCTTCGTGAGAATAGGAGAGTTCTCTTGAGAACAATCCAAAATTGATTGAGTTCAGAAGTTCCATATCTCTGAGTGCTCACAGGCAGCGAATCTTCAAGAAGAGTTGAGGTTACTCCAGCTTTATCAGGTTCAGAGTTTGAAAGTTCAATAGGAATTACAACTCCATCACTAACTAAAAATTAACAAATAGTACAAAGTTTAAAAAATATAAACTCAAAACTAAAAGTATAAGTAAATTAGAAACTTGTTAAAGTATTATTAATTGATAAATCAAATAAGTTAAACAATTTCACTTGAGGTTATTAAAACAAAAACTGTTCATAAGTGAAATAGACTTTACAATCCATTTTATAAATATCATTTTTTTGTAGTATTTAATTCCAACGTAAATTTTACTAATTTTTAGTGCAAGGGAACAGAATAATAAATCTAACTGTCCCAGCCAGGACTGGAACCTGGATCTCCTGCTGTCCGGGCCGGTGCATTTACCAATTATGCTACCGGGACCAGTCTGATAAGTTCGAGCATAAGACGATATATTCGTCGGCCTCGGAGGTTAGATTCTCAACACTTGGGCAGGGAATTTAATAACTTATCAGACTGGTCCCGGTAGCATAATTGGTAAATGCACCGGCCCGAATAGCAGGAGATCCAGGTTCGAGTCCTGGCTGGAACAGTTAGATTTTTTATTCTGTTCCCTTGCACTAAAAATTAGTAAAATTTACAATCCATTATTCATTATGCACCAATAATCTACATAGGCTGAAAATAAGAACCTGTCATTTGATTTATTCTACTGTGTCATTATTTTTTTATATACAGTTTCAAAACTAACTGTAATACTGACATTAAAAAAACAAAACGGACAAAAAAAGTTAGACTGAAAACCTCTTGAAAAACTTTTGAATAGAAATACAAATATTTTAGCCAAGTATCTATTTATAAGGAATTTTCAAAATTTAGTGAAAAGATTTTGAAATTAAAAACAACCTTGTTGCTTGTAACAACTAAAAAATATTAGCCAACATCAGGGCTGTAGTAGTAAGGAAAGATATTTAAAAAGAATAATACAGTTTACTTATTAATAATTAATATTAGTTTTAAACTATCTTCAATCTGCTTATCTCTAGGAATTAAAACCCACAAGTTCATTAATGACAAATTCTGAATTATTAAAAAGGAACAGGTACATTTAGTTTTTTTTTTTTTTTTTCCTTTCCATGTGGAATGATGTCATTTCATATTCAAATTTCTAGCAGGAGTTTGATCTTTTCTTCAGTCCAGCCTCGACAAAATAAATTCCAGAACTTTTTCTTGAAACTTGGTATATAAAATAAAAGTAATTAAAAAAAGTATAGAGGAAAATTCTTAGTCTTGGCTGCTTTTATCAAACAAGCTGATATTTATATTTGTAATTTAAAAGGTATATTATTTTGTGACAAAAAAATGGGGAATATTAGTGATTTAGGTTTGCTTTTGAAAACTGAATACAGATAAGCCTTAAGTTTAATATCTACTGATTCAGTCAACTTTAAACGAACCGGATTAATTTATACTGAATTTCAAATCACAGATGACAGTCATTTCTGTGATATTTTCAGATTATGGAAATCAGAATAACAATTAGCATAGCTATAATTACAAGTATTTGCTAAAGCTTTCTACAGCTAGTAATCTAAATCAAATAAAGCACACTTTATTCAAACTAGCAAACAAAAGTTTTAAAATATTTAAAAAAAAAGAAACATACCAGTTACAGCAGGCTCTTTAGCAATATCATTATGTGCAAATGCCAAGAAGTTATTTCCATGATTGGCATCATCATTGATGGGTGGTTGAGGAGCATTGTTTATTTTCTTGTCCACATCTGCATTATTCAGTTGTTCCGTTTGAGGAAATGGCTTGCCGGCCTGAATGTCACATTTTCCATTCTGTATTGCTGTTACTAATTTCCTGACGTAATCACCATATTCTCCACAGGACACTTCAATGACTGTTGGAAAAATATAATAAGTAATTTTAATTTATGATATAATATCAAATCATACATAAGTCTAAAATTTGAAAAAAAATTTTCCATTTTTAAAAATATATTCATAACATAGGAACTAAAAGAAAAATATACACAACTCAAATTTAAACAACAATCAATTGCTCTT
>KZ807948.1:242821-254249 GCA_000696205.2 Oncopeltus fasciatus
ATCTGCCAACGTTTCGACTTACATTGTAAGCCTTCTTCAGGGCTGTAGAAATACAATGTCATGAGAATACAATAATAATTTACAATATTATAATATAGAATTACCATAATGTAATTTGATATCAAAAGTATGAATGTAGAAAGCTATGTAAGAGAATTTAAACATGCAGACAACAACATCGTTAACAACAGAACGGACATAGAACAAATTATTCAAACATTTTCAATATTCTAAAAATCATTAGCGTTCCTTCTAAATAAACTTGTCAAACATTTTTCCCAGTTCCAAAAGTTACTTATTCCCAATAATACCCTTCCATTTTTCCTTTGTCCTTTTTATTGCCCCCATTTGAAACATCCCTTTATACTTTCCGCCTCTTACCTCCCCCCTACCCTTTTTTTTTAAATGAGGGAAGAAATAACATAAACTTATTCAAAATCTACAATCCTTTCCCACTCCCTTAGAGAGATTTTCTCTATAAATTTAAATACTTTATTTAAACAATTTCACATGTCTTCCTCTTATTTTGCTGTAATTGACAAACTAAAAATCATTTTAGATTACTAAATTTTCTGTCATTCATGCTTAATATTTTATTAAAAGTGAAGCAGAACAGTGAATCCTCTTCTTTTTTATTTGCAATTTATTAATTTCCTCAAGATAAAAATAAAATCATATTAATTTTTTTTTAAATAAATGTTTACAAATATTTTAAAATCATTCCTTATTATACATAATTTCACTTCAATTCATCACAACAGAAGCCATTTTTTAATGTCGTCTAAACCTTCAGATGAGTAAGAGCTTCCTTGAATGATAGTAATTTCTTGAGGCACTTCACTTTGAAGCCTGTTCATTTGAAGCATTAGAAGAGCTTCATTTCTCATCTGCCTATAAGATGCATCCATTTTAGCAAGAACTAGTAAAACCTAAAAAAAAGTATAATTATAAAAATAAAATCTTTATCAATTAATAATCTAAATGTTTATTCTCTACCAAAATAACAGTTCTGCTAATTATAGTCATTTTATGACAATCATCATTCTCTAAAAATTATAAATTAAATTCTATAACAAATATATAAACATTAATCGAAACTAATTCCTGTCAGACTACTTACTAAATGAAGCCGGGTTATGGTAAGAAGGACAGACAAGTCCAAGAGTTGCCATGAAGGGAACAAGCTGTTGAGTTGAACCTTGATAAATGCACTGGCCTTCTGCAAGAGTGTACAAATGATCAAACATCTCAAACAACCTAGCAGATGGCTGATGAATTGTGCAGATAATAGTCCTTCCCCCTCGGGCAAGACACTTCAGAAGGGAGATACACTGAAAGCATGATGAGCTATCCAGACCACTAAAAATTAAAATGGAGACATTATTATGATTTTCAAGTTTGATTAGATGCAAAATATTTATAAGCCAAACCTATTTGAGATTTTTAATATGGGTTGGAATCAAAATAATTTTTTTTTAGATCCAAGGAATTAGGCCCATACCAAATTGCATACTAAATAGAAAGTTTTAGGGGGGGAGGGGGATTGTAGTGGTATTTTTCCAGAAAGGGCAAAGTGTGGACCCAAATTTTAATGTGACTTTCTGTTAGAGTAAAAATAGATCTTTGCAGAAAGAAATGACAAGTAAGGGAGTTCAGGGCCCAACTGTGAAATATCCAAAGTTTTAGGCACATATACTAAAATTGTTTAGGCACACAGGTAGACATTTAACTGGAAACTAAATTTATGTTTGGCACTTAAGGGACTCAGAGCATGTATAACCATCCATCTCTAAATCTAATTTGGTCAACTACTGTAAAATCTTCTTATATTTTACATCAAAAATGGTAAAAAGCATTTTTCTCCACCAAATTTTAATTTTTAATGAAAAGTTCTAGAAACAGAAAATATAATATTTAAAGTATATGTATATTCATACAAAATAAACAATAAATATTTAAATATATACAATGATAAAAGTGTATTTTAGAGTTCAACCCATTTTTCAGTATAAATTTGTATTTATTTTTAATAAAAGGTCCAAGAAATAAAAGAGATATTTTTTTTCAAATAAATCAATAAACAAAAAATCATTCAAATAATGCCTATAACCCTTAGGACATAAATAATTTATCATTGAATACGTTGACACTCACCTGGTTGGCTCATCAAAAAACATAATTGGAGGATTATTAACCAGTTCTAAAGCAATGGAGAGACGTTTCTTTTGTCCCCCCGATAAATTAGAGGTCATTGTCTTTATATGCTCTTGAAGACCTAAAGTTTCTAAAATTTCTCCAATCTGGAACAAAATTATAAATGTAGCAATTATAAATATAGCGAATTTTAATTATAATTTTTTATAATTATACACAATAAATTTTTAAAATTAATTTTTTTTTAAACTAATGACAGTCCTCAGTCAGATTTAATCAGAGTTAGATTTTGTTTAGAGAATATCTTATCCAAGTTCGTTATCATGAGGTTCAATAGAGTTATTGGTGGAGTTATTCAGTAGGAGTAACTACTTGGAAGTATACAAGAGTGAAAAAAATAATTATATTTATTTATAAAAAATCATTTCACATTATCATTGTCTAGATGTACAGGTACTAAAGAGGAAACATTTAATATATCTCATCAACATAGTGCTCATTAATTTATGTATCTTAAGTTGATTCTCAAACTATTTTGTAGTAATTAAATAAACTATATTAGGTATAAAGATAAATTCAGCAAATAAGTGAGTCAGAAAATGTAACAACTTATTATGAAAATAAAACCAACTCTCAATTAAGCTAATTGTATGCACAATTATTAGAGGTGACAAAATAATATACTAATTTTTGAAACTTTTTATATTAACTAAATTTTAAGTTAGCTAATCAGAAGCCTAAGAACAGCAGAAAAGCCACAATAAATATATTTATTTGTGGAGATTATATCAATTCTTAACTAAACTAAATTAGATAGAATTTTAGATTAAGATAAGCAAATTGATACAATTAGTTCTTTACATATCTACCATTATCAATAACCTTCTTCATCATTTATGGATGCAGATATTTAGTTTACTTAAGAATTGGTATAATTTCAGTAAATAAATATATTTGTTGAGTCCTCTCTGCTATGTCTAAGCTTCTGGCCCCTAGCTTTCTGATGAATTTTTTTTTCTAGTCTGTTTCTTATTTTATTAATTGTGGATAATAGAGCATGAACAAAAAACAAATATAAGCACAGAATGAAAATTTTAGATGGACTCTATACTAAGATTCTCCTTTTAGGATCCAGAAATTAAAGACCTGAAAGAATTTTTTAGTTATTTAATTTTTAGTGCAAGGGAACAGAATAAAAATCTAACTGTCCCAGTCAGGACCTGAATCTCCTGCTTTCCGGGCATCGGGGGGTGCATTTTCTATTTATGCTACCGAGACAAGTCTGATAAGTTATTAAATTCCCCGCACCAGTGTCGAGAGTCTAACCTCCGAGGCAGACGAATATATTGTCTTATGCTCGGAGGAAATGACATTTATATTTTAATTNGCTATCCGGGCCGGTACATTTTCCACTTATGCTACCGGGACAAATTCCAGGTAGTCCTGGCTGAGAGAGTGAGATTTTTTATTCTGTTCCCTTGCACTAAAAATTGCTAAAAATATACTGTTATATTTATTATTATTATTTTACATGCCTGCATGTTT
This sequence comes from Oncopeltus fasciatus, assembly GCA_000696205.2. NCBI lineage: Eukaryota > Metazoa > Arthropoda > Insecta > Hemiptera > Lygaeidae > Oncopeltus > Oncopeltus fasciatus. The sequence continues at coordinate 246,521 of KZ807948.1, forward strand.
TTTGTTTTTGTTTTTAATTAAATAGTAAACAATTGAAATCAGTCCAAAAAAAAATAAATTTCTTAAAATATCTACAGGTAGCAAACTTTTTCTAAATTCCCATGTAATTGTGCAGCCTTTTGTCAGTAAAAGCAAGGGATTCGAACCTGAACCACCAGGCATAGAAGTTACTCAGCTAAGCTAGCATCCCCAAGCTGTTACAAGCTATTACTTATACATTCATTTGTAAATATAATGGTTTAATTACAAATTCCTTTTTATAAGTTAAATAATAAATAATATATTTAAAAAATAATGAATTACGTACCACTTGGTGTTTCTCATTTTTGCTAATGCTGTTTCCTAGTTTAAGGGCCGTGGCCACATTCATTGCTTCTTCAACAGATAAATTTCCATGAAGCTGGTTGTCTTGCATAATATAGGCTGATAACTTTGCAAATTGTGAGAGATCTCTTTCGTGACCATTGATTGTAATAGAACCTTCCATTCCAGAAGTCCTGAAACAATGCATTTTGTATTACACATAAATTGGTAACCAGAGAAGTAATGATACTCAATAAGGCTAATGAGTGAATAGAACCCTTTCAATTCAAGAAAGGTATCATCCTTTTTTTTTTTCTTTTTTTTTTAATGGCATTAACCAGTTTGATTGCCATTAATGCCAGCAACATCCTTTTTTAAATATATACAAATGGCTGATCTAGTGAGAAAATTAAAATAATTGAATATGCCCCAACATAACTTTACAGTAGAATAGAGGTTACAGAATTATTTATTATTATAAATCTAGAAGTTGCAGAAAAAATATCAGGAAAGCGATTTACATTAGTGGGCCAGTAAGTGCCAAAAGAGGTAAGCTTATGGAGGGGTTTTAGAATGAAACTGCATTATATGAAGGACTCCACATGAGTGGTTCTCAAACCTTCATCAGTGAGGAAGTAAGGACCAAGGTCCTTGTAGAAATTTAGAAATTGAGTAGTGGTAACAGGCTTATTGGAAAGACAATATATTGAAGAATATAATAATATAAGTGGATGAAAGAACTCTGTGAGTGAGGAAAGTAAATTAATAAATTAGTTTAAATTTATGAAGTGAAAGTTGGGAAGTAATTTTGGAGATCAAGTTGGCCAAAAGTGATATGATTGAGGTAATTAGGGAATGAAATTCTGAGAAGATTGGGTGGAAAATATGAGGAAATCATCAAAGGAGAAGCCATGGAGGTGGCAGGTCGCTCCCTTATGGAAGGTGTTTACTGTTGTTTAGTCTCTTCTTGAATGGGTCAATTTTGGGTTGAGTGGGTACCACTAGCAAAGACCAATCCTATACCTATACCTAGATATACCTATACTCAGATATAACTAGATATGCCCATATCTATACCTGGAAGGTGGTGACAAGAGTCTCAGCATTTAATTGTGTAGAAAAAAATGAACCTAAGTGGCTACAAATTCTGAAGAATTGCCATTTTTTTTAAATATATAAATCATCTATTAAATATAAAATTACTAATTGTATATACATCCTTAACAATAATCCTAAAACATCCTATACAAAACCTATACAAATTATTAATGGTTTAATAAAACCATAATTACAATTATGGTTTTAAAAACATAATTTTAGTTAATCATTGTACATTATTAATGGTTTAATAATGAAAAAATAAAAAATGCTATTGAATGAAGGAATATAAATATTAGAACTGAAATTATTGCAATTGATAACAAACTGCTCCTTAATATAGAAAAGAATAAGAGGAATAATTAATGGAATCAATAATTCAAACATGACAACATTGATTTCATTGCAAGCCACTCTCTAACCATTTGGATTTATATGTACTCCCAATGGATTCATAAAGTATGTGATAGAATTTATTCAAATTTCAGTTAAATTCATTTCATTTTTTAAGTAATTTTATAAACCAATTTAAAATTCTCTATCCTTCATTTCCTTTTCCACAACTCCCAATATAGATATTTACTTTATTTCCAGGTAATGAGTGAGCTATTAACAATTTTTGGATAGAAGCAGTTTAAGAATCCTCGCTTGACATGGAGGACTAATGAAGACAGTTAGAATGATAATGGAGAACAATGGAGTGACCGATAAAAAGCTCTAATAAAGCAAAAGCAGAGAGGACTGAATACAAAAAATTAGAGTGTTTATATATATAATTATTAAATCACAATAATGAAAGAAAGAATATAAATTAATATAATTAAAAGAAACTTTTTAGTTGAAAAGTATTAAGTATGTATGTGTATAAACACTATGTAAAAAATAAACATACATAAATTTTTTATTAAAAAAGATTATTAATTAACAGATTTCAATTAGTTAATATAAACTAGGTATTGTGACATATTATTGTCATAATACTAATAATATATCACAAGGTACAATCATTTCATTCTTCCTAAACTCTCATTGCGTTGGTATACAAATATTAATTAATTAATATTTAATTTGCTGAATAACTAGCATAAACTGTGGTTGAGAAACAAATTCAATAATTTATGCATTTTTTCATTCAAAATAAAAACACTTCATCATTATTCTTCTAATGTAAGTGTGTGTTCCTTAATCCTTGTAAGATTACAAATGAATAATCATTCATATCTTAGTAAGTATCTTCCTATTCTTTAATCTCTAACAGATAGGTTAGTGTTGTTTTGTAGATATTTTTGGTTTTAAAAAAATTTTTATTTCACAAATGTTTTAATAAAAAATTTTACGTTACTATTAAATAAAAAATTTGCTTTTGTTCTAATAAAAATAAATATATAAAAATTAAGTATCATATAAATCAACTAATAAAATATATTGAAGAAATCATAAACATCTTATGGCTGAAACATTTATACTTGACTAGCTATTTTATGATATAATATAAATAACACTTTTTTTTTTTTTTTTTTTTTTTAATGTGTTAGCCTCTCTTTCAACCACTTGGGGACATGGAGGGAGGAGCTGGAGGTTGCTATCTCATTCTAAACATCCATGACTTTGGACAAATTTTTACTTTTTGATAGGGATTTAAAACTGCAGCATCAGGATTGCAAGATCCGAGTGGATCTCATGAGCTACCCTGGTGTCCCTCAACAATATTAAGGACAGCTATTTTAAAGTCATAATCAAAGTGAGAACCCCGGTATAAGTAACAGACTTGAATTTATATACTCCATAATGTTTGATTTAGGAAACTTGCAAAACACGAGTTCACTAATTTTAATTTTTTTATAAGTATTATTTTTTGCCTAACATAAGTATATTTTTAATACCATTTTATTTATTTATTTTTTATAAAAATAGAAGAAATGATAATGCCAAAACTATTATCTATTGTAAGATAACAATATAATGTAGCCCAGCCTTTTAACTGATTTTTCTGTTATTTTTGGATTCTTATTGGCTAGTTCTACACAAAAAATTTTTTTCCAGAGTAAAGGTACTGAGGGAACCCCCCCTCAGCATTAGCAAAGAAAAATTCCATTTACAAAAAAGGACTGTGTAGGATTTAGACATATTGTGACAATATAGGCAAGTCCTTTCGGGTCTTTTGTTAAATACCTAATTTATTCTCACATAAAAGGTATTATCATTTCTTCCAATTTCAATTTATAACTAATTTCATAATGCAAAAGCGGTATTACAAAAATATGAGGAAACTTACTTATATCCGGTAAGGATATTGAGAAGAGTGGATTTGCCAGCACCAGATGGGCCCATAATTGCTGTCAGCTCTCCTGATTTCAGTCGGCCGCTGACAGACTTTAGGATTGTCTTTACATCTGAAAAAGTTATAATCAATTTTATTTTTGATCAGTTACATTACCTGAGTGTAATACATTAGTACATTATGGTATATTTGGTTCATAAAATCTATTTAAACATTGCCTTAACAAATAACATCACTCTATCCTCAAGATAGTTATTAGTAATGCTATAAATCAAACCAGATATAATTTAAAAGAAAAATTTTAACTATTTCATTTTTTTATGGTTTAGCTCGTATTAATGCACTTTTGAGGTCACAGCCTCCTTTTCAGTACTCTCAGCTAGTCAATAGTTCATAAGCACAGCAAGAGGTTGACTAGGGTAGCCATAGACAAGCTGAGAATACTGAGGATGAGGCTGCAATCCAGAAAGCGCTCTAAAACGATCTTAATAAAAAAAAAGAAAATAACAATTGTTCTGGACCTGTTCTTCACCCTTCTGATAATATTTTACCAAATGGATCAATTTATAACATGAAACTAATCCTTTTCACAGATTTTAAAATTCAAAGTGAGAACTTTTAAGGTCCCAGTGCTTAAACTTATAAGATCAATAAAAAAATAAAAAAGAATAAAAATTCATCATGAATGAATAATTTCTTCGATGAAAATATTTTCCTATTACTTGAGCAGGATCAACTCCTCTATTCTGTACATTTCACCATAAAAAAAGAAGTAAGAAGGTAATCAAACTTTCATAAAATAAAAATATTACAGAACCAAAAATGCATTCTTCATTAATTCAGAATATAATGAAAAAAATATTTAATCAAATCTGCTGACAAATTCTTAAATGCATTAATGTCATGAAGAGACAAATGTTGACCTTAGTACATGTCCATGAGCTTTATTCTCTTGACAAGAAGATAAAGCTCAAGGAACATTAAGGGCAAAAATAATAATAATAAATAATAAAGTAAATTACAGGTAAGGAAAAAGTTGGGAGAGTCTTTTAAATTGTAGAAAAATATCCCCTAGCTTTGACATAGTACTTATAACAATGAAAATTTTGTAAATTTTTTTTTTTTTTTTTTTGGTTTTTGGTTTTTTTTTTTTAATGTGTTAGCCTCTCTTTCAACCACTTAAGGTCATTGGAGGGAGGGGCTATCTACAGGTTGCCACCCCTTTTTGAACACCCAGGGCTCAGGACAAGCTTCTATAATATAAATAAAAGATTGACCTGGGCGGGATTTGAACCCGCGGCGACAGGATTGGTNTATATATATATATATATATATATATATATATATATATATATATATATATATATATATATATATATATATATATATATATATATATATATATATATATATATATATATATATATATATATATATATATATATATATATATATATATATATATATATATATATATATATATATATATATATATATATATATATATATATATATATATATATATATATATATATATATATATATATATATATATATATATATATATATATATATATATATATATATATATATATATATATATATATATATATATATATATATATATATATATATATATATATATATATATATATATATATATATATATATATATATATATATATATATATATATATATATATATATATATATATATATATATATATATATATATATATATATATATATATATATATATATATATATATATATATATATATATATATATATATATATATATATATATATATATATATATATATATATATATATATATATATATATATATATATATATATATATATATATATATATATATATATATATATATATATATATATATATATATATATATATATATATATATATATATATATATATATATATATATATATATATATATATATATATATATATATATATATATATATATATATATATATATATATATATATATATATATATATATATATATATATATATATATATATATATATATATATATATATATATATATATATATATATATATATATATATATATATATATATATATATATATATATATATATATATATATATATATATATATATATATATATATATATATATATATATATATATATATATATATATATATATATATATATATATATATATATATATATATATATATATATATATATATATATATATATATATATATATATATATATATATATATATATATATATATATATATATATATATATATATATATATATATATATATATATATATATATATATATATATATATATATATATATATATATATATATATATATATATATATATATATATATATATATATATATATATATATATATATATATATATATATATATATATATATATATATATATATATATATATATATATATATATATATATATATATATATATATATATATATATATATATATATATATATATATATATATATATATATATGTATATGTATATGTATATGTATATGTATATGTATATATAAACAAGCACAAGCACGCATGCGCGCGGGCGAGGTACACACAAAATCACAGTTTAGAAAAACCATATTTTTAGTTTCTCTATAGTAGATCTAAAAAAATTTTTAATTGATAGAAATGACATTTATCCTACGGCTTTTGGGTATTTTCGAGAGAAAATATCAGTCCACATTATTTTAGGTGAAAGGGTTTTTGCAGTATTTTACCGTTTTGGATCTTGAGCAAAGGAATAATTTTGAACACAGCGAATTACTGTGGTAATGTAATTTATTTAGAATTTGTCTTCTCTCCTCGTGCGAGGATTAAGTTTCTAGACGGCTACTAATAGACTAGAATTCCGCATATTTTATGGGGGTCTGATAAGAAGCGGACCTTGACCTCGCTTCCCCCACTCCTGTCCGATCGTCCACTGTCCGATCGTCCACTGTTTTCTTGCTGGTTGTGCGCTTCTGTTTTTTATTAAGCTCAGCTCAAAGGAACTCTATTTATCTGTAAACAAGACTCCTTTTTTTTCTCGAATCTCTTTGGAATGATCCCACCAAATAGCCAAAACAAAGATGAAATCAAAACTACATCAATTAAGTCACATTTTCCATTTTGTTAAACATTTTAATTATCTTTTTTTTTTATTAGGAGTAGGAAAAATTCACTGTTATATGATTAGAAAATTACCCTTCCTAATGGTATCATATTTCCTCAAAGAAGCTACCAATTTAGGTGACCTTTGAAGAACCATTATTTAATATGATTAAATACCTGATGGAATAAAAGTATGAAATGTATTCGAAAGTAATTTCGCTCCCTATCATATATCAAACAAGTGAGGAGGTGATGTTTCAGTCAGCAATGCTCAGATTTATCCACATTGACAATATTCAACAACCAAAAAATAAAACATTAAAAGTATGGAATCTTTGTTAAAAATAAATATCACATAAAACAATACCCCTTCCCCCTAGTAAGTAAAAAAAAAGTCAGACAGATTTCCCATGCTTTATTTAAATAATCTTAAGGTGGATAGAAATTAGAGTAAATAGTGAAATTTAATATAAATGTAGAAAATAATTCTGAATGTAAATGTTATGCCCACAAAAATTTTTTTTTCTATTTTCGTAAATTTTACCAATAAACTTTTATTGTAAAAAAAAACTTAAGAAAATTACATTTAACAACTTATATTCTTTTTCCAAGTCAAATACAAAATAACTTCATTGTAACTCAAATAACAAAATACGATTTATAATTTTGGACTCCCCCCTTAACTTAACCCTCCCGCTCATCCTATTACAACAGAAAATGGATAATTTCACAGGCTTTTAACGATACTAATTTGGCTAGCTAAATACTGAATTTGGTTTCTTTTCATTAAAAATTAAAGGCCCGCCCAAAATTACATTCTTTCATATCTTTCTTAATATTTTTTTTTTTTTATGTTATTGAATATAAATAATTTTAAAATTA
>KZ807948.1:279540-314450 GCA_000696205.2 Oncopeltus fasciatus
TCCTCAGACATATTTACCAATACTTCTTCCGGGTTCAACCGTGTCTTGGAGTTTTTTGGTGCCAAGCTTTCGCACATCGTGTGATGGCTTCTTCAGAGCTGAATGGAGAATTCTCTGTGCGAAAGCTTGGCACCAAAAAACTCCAAGACACGGTTGAACCCGGAAGAAGTATTGGTAAATATGTCTGAGGAGCGTGGAAGCCTACGTGAACATCAATATAGGGACATTTAAGTAGGGGGTGGATGGAGAGTCAGAAGCTCTGCCTTTTACCGTGGCACAGATCGGGTAACTTATATTAAAATTGAAAGGCTACGGTAAGCAGATCTTAGTGTAATAATCAAATTCCTAAGAAGCAGCTAATGGAGTATCTTCATTTTACAAGAAGGAAAGAAAGACCAAAAATAAGGTGGCTGGATAGTGTTGAAACAGATGTACGGTCGCTCAACATAAGAAATTGGAAGACTACAACAAAAACTTGCGGAAGTTCTGTGGGGTGATCCGAATTCCATGACGTATTGTCGTGCCACATACGTATATATGTATGGTAAATTAACTTTATTCAAAGCATGACCTTCTGTTTTCTACTTCTTCGTGGAAGGCGAAAAATCAAAAATAAACAAATCTAAAAACACTTATCAATGGCTCCATTTATTACCTAATTAGTTTTCTGTTCTTTAACGCCTTTTCATGAACGTAAAATATATATTACACACTTTTCTATGACTTCATGGTTATTTAACAGTTCATTAGGCCAAGCTATAATATATAATATTAAAATTTTTAAATTCTAGTTCCTTCTAATCATCCATTCAGGCATTAGGCATTAACGAATTATCATACCTTCCATTATCCGTCTTCATTGGTTTCTGCAAACCATCTTCTGTTGGCGAGCGCTTTCGGACATTGTCCATCTTCTTGGCCGAATACATGTGTTCTCTGTCACTATCTGAATGCAAAGTTGAATACAGACAGTGACAGTGAACACTTGTATTCGGCCACGAGGATGAATAATGTCCGAAAGCGCTCGCCAACAGAAGATGGTTGGCAGAAATCTATGAAGACGGATTATAGAAGGTATGATAGTTCATTTATATATTGTTATTATTAAGTTTTTAAACCATTTATTGTTATATTATACACACTTCTCTGATTTTTCTTTCATTTAACTGCTATTTAACGATTCCGATTTATAAAAAATTAAAAAAAAACTGATTACATCGCCTTGAGAGCGCTGACAGACTGCCACTGATACAATTCTTGTGACTACCATTATTGGTGTCTAGAGGGTAGGATCGAAGAATATTTCAATAATCGTTCTTGAGTACAACCTCAAGAGCTGCATTCCTTCGGTATTTCATCAAAAGATTCAATACAGTACCTAATGTAGTACAAAATCAGTCCTGCAAGAGACCCTAGGAGGAAACAAATGTTACGGATGAATTTATTCGCGGCGCACTAGAGAAGGAATGATGTCAGTACATAGTACCAACCGCTTGATTCTTCTCGCTGTAGAAAGAGAAGAATATGTAAGAAGTGTATAATATAAAAACTGAAAATAAAAATATTTAAAAGATGCTATATGAATTGACAATGACGTCACAAATTGGTTAACAGCTTGTCAACTTCTCCGTCATGAAATAAATATCTCGCAGATCGCAATAAATCTCTCACTTTAACGAGTAGCTTTTGTCATTTATCTTCCGATTAAGAGTTACATCCTCAAAGCATAGACAAGCATATATTTAGTATGAAGTGAACCCAAAATTGATAATTTATAAAAAATATATTTAATAAATTTGGAGGATTACACTCAAGTTATCAGTTTGAACATTTTATACGTCTGTAATACTGCTTTTTTCCGAGCTCAACGAAAATACCCTTTAAAAAAAGGGAGTATCTGAATGTTACGTAAAATGAGTTATTTTGCTAGGATGTACATCACCATTAAAGAAGAGAAATTTACCTTCTAAAAAAAGTAGCCACAGAAATAAGACATCACATAGCGAATTTCTTCCTAAACATATTTTCGACAAATAATTTACTTTTTTTTTAAATGAAATATATAAATAAACAAAAGATGCAAATAACATGTCAGGGATTCTCTAGACACCCTTATTATGGTATTTCAGCTGATTACGGGGGGGGGGGGGATAGCATAGCGTGCATGAGGAGGGAAACATAGGGAGTGGGGGTACACGGCTAACGACAGGCCTTGAAGGGCTGCGTGATCTGCAGGAAAACAAGGAGACGACCCACTGACGCAGGACAACATGTCCTGCAAATGACAACACGTCCTGCTAAGGACGACATTTCTTCAATCCCTTCTTATCCCTCGGACCCGTCTTAAATTAGGGGGGGGGGAGTGTAGGGGTGAGGTAATCAGTAATCAGAGGGAAGCTGCAAGGAAATACCTCGCGCCTATTCTTCTCATTTCACGAACTCAGAGTATGTTTATTTTCATTTGAAAGTCATGTGACAAATTCCACTAAGAAAAACAGAGCACTGCCGGACTCTCTCTCTCTCTCTCTCTCTCTCTCTCTCTCCCCCCCACCCCTCTCNACTTGCTTCTAAAATTTTCTACAGTCTGTTAGATTTCCCTATCTCCTCACACAGGTCTGTAAATACATGAGGGTACTGCATATCATAACATAGCATATGATAATTTCCGCAAAACAACACGCACAGACTCACATATTTAGTGGCCTTCCAACATAAGCGAGGGTTGGATGCAGGACCATTCACTCTGCTTACGGCATCACGATTTACTTGCAATACTACTTTATCGTCTATCCAAATGAGGCATGTGAGTAAGGCAGGTATAGATGAGTACCAGGAGAGATCCCTGAGTCATAAAATCAATGGATGGTTAGATGTATAAAATGAAACACTCGCGGCTTTGATATATAGTAATCCAAAACAGATGTGATAGATAGTACAGTACACACACAAAAAGAAAGAAAAAAAAATCACAAGGAGTAAAATTTTAGGGGTTCTCTCGCCCATTGTCAGTAAGGAGTGAAGAGAGTCTCTCTTGTGATTTTTTCTTTTTGTGTGTGCACTGCACTCTCTATCCCACTTGTTTTTGATTACTATATTTGCAGCCATGAATGTTTCAAATATATATAAAATAAGAACAGGTGGGAGAAAGAGTGTAGGGAAACTTTTTTTTATTTCCTTAAATCCTTATCTATAAAATTTTATTTCCCAGAGAGAAATCTGATACCAAAATACAAAACAAATGGTTTAAAAATGTGTCGTTGAAGACGGGATTTGCAACAGAAAATGTCCTTGAGGAACCTTACGGCCAGGATCAGCCAAGCGTAATGCCGGACTTACACAAGACACAGTTAATAACTAACCAAGAAATAACTCATAGCTACCTCAAGAACTGTTATTTATGCGTTCCATGCCACCTCTTGCGAAGCTGGCTATGGCCGTATGTTTTGTTGGAACAATATATTTGTGTCATATTCGAAAAGATGGCATCAAAACAAAATCAAACACAATACATACAATACAACTGTACTCATCAATTTTGCGGTTATTTAATCCTCAATTACAACAAAGAAAATTTATCTAACGTGTTTTAAAAAGGAGTCTACTACCGAATTTGGTTTCTTTATAATAATATTGCTGATAGAAAATTTTCTCGTGAGTATACTGTTGTTTTTTTTTCAAGAAAATTAGTATCCTGTGAATAAATTATACTGCATGGGATTGAGATAATCTTCGGAATATATCATGAAGGTGTAAATTTTCAAGAGTCCAAAGTCCACGGAGAAGCCAGCTGACACAGTAACCTCCACCGTTCACAGTACACAAGTAGAACCACGCCTACGCTCCTAGGAATAGTTCCAAAGATGTTCCTAGAGCGTGCGGAGTCAAGCTAGGCCGTTCCAACGAGCTACTAACTTGCTCCCAACCTCTTTGGTGAGCGTCTAAACGTTCTCAAGACATTATTTATGACTTTATAAATTAAAAAAAAAATATTTTGAGATAAATGTATAACAATATACTAAGCTTTCTTAATGTCCTTCTTTCCTGAGATCAAGATGGCATGGCAATTCAGAGACCGCGTATACGTAAACAATCGATGTACGTCTTCAAACCTGTTCAGAACAGATCTCTAGTGCGGACCTTGTACGTACTTGAGTATTATAACGAACTCAGATCACTCCAGCACGCAAAGGCTACATAAATGAAATTTCAAAAACAGATTTAGCGATTTGGTTGGGGTGCTCTGATCAGCCTCTAACTAATACAAAACACAAACAAACACATAAAAAAAAAGTCCATCACACAGGGTATAATTAATCAAAGGAGATTTCCCATGTTTCCATGTTTGAGTGAATGAGGAAATTTAATTTACAAGCTGTGAAGAACAAGGAGGTTAGAAGGTGTCGTCAATTGTAATAGAAGTAGATACATTCGTTAATTTCTCTCTTTAAAAAGCGATTTTCGTACAAAATTTACAATACATAAACATTAGAATGTATCATTAGATGATTTTTGTTGAGATTCGGTCAAGGTAGATTTTAAAAAAATACAAATTAAAAAAAAAGTGTATTTTTTTAAAATATCTGCCGACGTTACATTGTAAACCATCTTCAGGGCTATCATGAAGACGAGAGGGGACGTCCTGTCCATAAGTTCACATTTCCATGACTGAATCTCGTCTCCCCTTTCCTCTTCATGATAGCCCTGAATATGGCTTACAATGTAAGCTAGCAGATAATTTTTAAAAAATACACTTTCTTTTTTAATTTGTATTTTTTTTTTTTTTTTTTTTTTACCTTGACCGAACCCCAACAAAAATCATCTAATAATAATACCTACAGTCAAAAAACTCTCCATTAGATTGTATCATGTAGGGTAAACCTTTTCCGTAACTAAAATAATAACGAAGATATTACACTGTAAATTTTGGTCTTCCTTTGAACCTTCCCTCATCAATAAATTACAATCTAAAATAAATTATTTATTGAGTTTACAATGTAAATGTAATTCTTTGTGCCTATATTTCACAAATATAAGTGCTGGTCCCGTCTAACACTTGAAATTCCACTCTTGAATATCTTCCTTAATAAACGTTTTTGCAGAATGTTAAAAAATAAATAAATGCTTGAGAAATTATTCAGGATTTCGGCGAGGATCTCAATAATAAAATACTCCAAAATTATTATACCACAAACCCTGACTAATTTCTCGGACTCGGCGGCCAACCAATCCCCAACCAGGTCAACTCAACAAAAAAAAAACGGTTGCTCAAAAAATATAAATGTTATAAAATTGCATTTTACACGTATTTTGTTGTATAATTTTTGATGCGTGTAAGTATATCTTAGCGTGTGTCTGTCAGTGTGTGTGTCACCATTATAGGATCGGTAAAGATCAGTTGAAACTGAAAAGTCAGGTCATGCTACCAACGTGAATAGCTTGATTTCCATAAGGTAAATCTCCTAATAGGTCACTGCCTCATCATCAGTAATCTGGGGATATCTCCCCGAGTCCACCTCTGACTGTAGTGGAGATTGACTTTTTTTTTTATTTACTTTAGCCATCTGGTAGACTAAACCTCTGCCGACCAAATGTATATAAAGGAATAACAAATAGATATATATATTTTTGGCTTCCCAATTAACCCTCCCCCCCACTCTTTCAAATCAAACCAAAAATTAATTTCTTCTAGTATTTGTAACAAAAGGAGTAAATAAAGAATTTGATAACAATACTTATAAAATTAGAGGGCCCAAACAACAATCGATGTCAAATTTTAAATACTTCCCTTAATATGCGACTCTTTGAAAAATATAATAGAATATAAATGTTTTAGAATTAGATTTTAAACCCATTTTTATCAATAAATTTCTTCTCATCGCCTATTATAACGAAGATATTAGTATATCAATTTTGGGCCTTCCATTAACCCTCTCCCCTCCCACTCGACCGATTTTACTCATTAGCGCACCGTACTGCATAAAAAACGTTAAAAACGTAATTGTAGACGCTGGAGCACATACAGACATATTTATCTGTTCAAAAGAAGAGTTTTTTGACCGTAGATATAATTATTAGATGATTTTAGTTGGGGTTCGGTCAAGGTAGATCCAAAAAAATACAAACTTAACAAAAGTGTATTTTAAAAACAAATTATCTGCCTGATTTTCTGAAATACACTTTTGTTAAATTTGTCTTATTTTTTTGGGGGGGATCTACCTTGAACGAACCCCAACTAAAATCATCTAATAATAAGACATATTTATCGTTTTTTTGTTTTTTTTTAACGGGCCATATTTTTAGCTTAGAGAGATCCGTTGTACTTTTTCAAAAGTCGCGTCATGATATTAACGTGAATAGCTTGATTTCCCAATGGGATATCTGATTTAAAAAAAATCAAATATACAAAATATAAATAAATCATACTCATTTCTAATAAAAAAAAATTAATAAATCAGTAAAATTGGAGTTGCGGAACTATCTGTTCTCTCCCTCATAGCAAATTGACAATAAAGTGAGCAATTTAAAAAATTTAATTTTATTTACAGTATGAAATAAATAAATTAAAAAAATCTCTAAAACTCAACAGAAGATCCATTTGGGCTAAAATCTGGACTCTTCATAGTTAAGTGGCTTCGAGTAAACTAAACCCATTCACTTGCAAGAAATATAATATGTAAATGAGGAGTTGTTAAGTGTTAAGTGAAAAACGATGTCAAACAAGATTCCTTTCCTGGGGAATGGTGGAGGAGGGGGGGGGGGGCGAGGAAATAAAATAAATATTCCACTGATCCGGTGAAGTAAAAACTACCCCTTCTGTGGTAAAGAGAAGACGCACAGAATTGTCTCTTAAAATAGATCCTTCACCCAACAGCAAGGCGAAGAACACTGGAGAAGGATCGAATTGGCCTTCCTGCGGCATATTATGGACAAATAAGACACAGGGGGGCAAGGGGGAAAAGACAAATTTGGGACAAACATGTTTAAAAAAATTATCTTACAGGAGCAATATATACTAAATAGAAAGTTGAAGATAATTATATTTTACACCAATTAGGTTTCATATTTCCAATTTGAAAGAAAAACCAAATATCGAATTTGACTTTTATGCTGTACAAATAAAAAAATAGTTAAATAACCCAATTAAATTCTTAAAAAGTCTTACTTTGATTTTCGTAAAAGTATGACAGGAGAAAATTAATTAAAAATGCAGTAAGTGAGGAATGAGGGCACATATACCCCTTGGTATAGGTACAAAAAATTTTAAGGACCAGATATTGGCTTTTATTAAATAGGATTACATTTTTTTATTTTTTTTTTTTTTTTTTTACAAATTCTTAAACCGTTTCAAGGTACCTGCGTAGCTATAATAATATTGTTTCAAAACAAAATAAATTCTTAGCAATAAGTGAAAATAAATAATAAATAATAATAATAACAATGACCAATAAATATTTAACACATTTAGCAAGAGAACTAAATAGATCTTTAATTTTTTTAATTTAGAAATATAAGTACTTTTATTTTATTTTTATTTTCATCTTTAAGTAAAACTNTTAATATTTATAAAATTAAAATTTAAAAGTAAATAACGAGAGTCATTTAAGCAGTCAATGATAATGTCAGCTCCTTCGAGCATAAGACGATATATTCGTCGGCCTCAGAGGTTAGACTCTCGACACTTGTGTGGGGAATTTAATAACTTATCAGACTTGTCTCGGTAGCGTCAATGGAAAACGCGCCGGCCCGGATAGCAGGAGATCCAAGTTCGAGCCCCTCGCATTAATTGTTTAACAGTTTTTTATTCCTTATAAATAACTTTTTTTTTTCAGTGAATCATTTTATGTTATTAATTTTTTGACCTAATTTAATTTTAATTAATAATCTTTTATGTGAGTCACAAGATGAATAATGTCATTGGTCGCTAGTTACCTAGTGTTATTTCATTGTCTATTTAAAACTTTTATATTCACATTTTAATAATCAAATGAAATGTACTAAATTATACAATTTTACTTTATTTTTATTTTCATCTTTAAGTAAAACTAAAAGATATTCTTAGCGGAGCGGAAAGTGTACGAAGTTAAGAACTTTTTCTTTTTAATTAATTTCTTGGCAAAAGAACGTAGGTAACACATCTCAGGACTTGTTGAAGGCTATCAACTAACTGCTAGTTCTGGTGTTGAAAAAATAAAGGTCAGCTAAGTCGGAAATCCGTGGCAAAAATTATATTCCACAAATTAAACAAGATTAAATAAAATTAGTGTTAAAATTAAAAATTAAAAATCATGTGATTGAAGTAGAAATGTTACACATAGGACGAAAACAATTTTAGGAATGGGTGTAAAATATCCACTTTATGGAATTTATTGCTGTTTTTAACCCATATTCACTCCCTATAGAGGTTAAATCAATCATATATTAATTTTTTTTCTCGACTTTTATTCGTTTACTACATTCTATTAACATGATAACATTTTGTAATTTGATTACAATGAACAAAAAAAAAAAAAAAAAAAAAGCCAAAATTACAATGGCAAGAGGAGAGAAGGTGACAACAGCAGTCTTCCTCCTTAGCAGTCCCTAAGCAGTCCTTTCCAGTCCTCCTTAGCAGTCCTCCTTAGCAGTACCACCTTAGCAGTCCCTAAGCAGTCCTTTGCAGTCCTCCTTAGCAGTAACCTTAGCAGTCCTCCTCCTTAGCAGTCCTTAGCAGTACCACCTTAGCAGTAACCTTAGCAGTACCACCTTAGCAGTCCCTAAGCAGTCATCCTTCTTANAGTTTACTGTTTGATAGAAGTAATGCCTTAAATTGAAAAAAGATATCACAATATGTGAATTGATATTAGAAAATTACAGATATAAATAATTTAAAAATTCCAGACCTTCTTAGCAGTCCTACTTAGCAGTACCACCTTAGCAGTCCCTAAGCAGTCCTTTGCAGTCCTCCTTAGCAGTAACCTTAGCAGTCCTCCTCCTTAGCAGTCCTTAGCAGTACCACCTTAGCAGTAACCTTAGCAGTACCACCTTAGCAGTCCCTAAGCAGTCCTCCTTCGTAGTCCTTAGCAGTAACCTTAGCAGTCCTTAGCAGTACCACCTTAGCAGTAACCTTAGCAGTACCACCTTAGCAGTCCCTAAGCAGTCCTCCTTCTTAGCAGTCCTACTTAGCAGTACCACCTTAGCAGTCCCTAAGCAGTCATTTGTAGTCCTCCTTAGCAGTAACCTTAGCAGTCCTTAGCAGTACCACCTTAGCAGTAACCTTAGCAGTCCCTAAGCAGTCCTCCTCCTTAGAGGTCCTACCCTACTTAGCAGTACCCCCTTAGCAGTACCCCCTTAGCAGTCCTCCTTCTTAGCAGTCCTACTTAGCAGTACCACCTTAGCAGTCCCTAAGCAGTCCTTAGCATTTATACTGCTCTATAAAGTTACCCTTTTCTAAACATCCGGGCAAGCTTTATAAGGACCCCTGGATTAAACCTACACCCAATTCAATCAGGCAAGGATCTCAATGACACTGGGTGTTGGGGTTAAAGGATTCTATGATCTTTGAAATAGTCTCCTGGATTGACTCTTGGGATGGACGCACAGTCCCCCAAGGATCATTAAGCTAATTTCTTGTATTTCTCCAGGTAGTACACTACTTATCCTTCATCTCTTGATTGTCTCCTTCGTGTGTGGACGGCTCTGATGGTTGTCAGTATGGTGTAATCTACGTAATGGCTCCCTGCCCATTATTTACCCGACTATTAGGCGCCATTTTCATTTATTTATTCTTCCGATGGCTGGAAGTCCCTGGTAAGGGGTTTGACGTCATGTATGCCTAATATAAAACCGGTTCTTTCACAATCATTTAGCACTTGAATGACTAAAAAAAAAAAAAAAAAAAACACAACAGACAATGTATGCATATTTGCAATATCAATGTTCTTCAATGACTTTTTTAGGAATAAGATAAAAATCAAAGGAATTTCACAGTATTTTCATTCAATATTCATATATATACATTCGATGTTGTGTAAACCTTACGTTACATACATACTTATGCACGCAATATATAAAAAACTTATGACTTTTCCATGATGTTATTGACATATGGATGCTGAGGAGTGTGTATTTGTATTTGTTTCTTTGTGTGTTTGTGTTTGAGAAAACAAGTTCTCCTAACAGCGAAAGAAGTTCAAAATTAACTCAAAATTTAATGCTATCTGTATATTCTACTTCTGTGTATTTCACATTTTTATGTATCCTCAAATATATTTATCTGTATATTCATTTCAGTTGCGTATATTGTATATTGATTTCCTATAGTTACATATATATGTGCCCACTATGATACGGATGGCTTTTCCATAATGTTACCTATATTTTCGACATGATAATGAAGTTTGTCTTACCTTACTAAATTACCTAACTTATGGGCTACAATATTCCAACGATAAAAGAGCTGAACGTTGCTATAAAATAATACGTAGAAAATGTAACACACTCAAAGGCATTGAGGTTCTGCATATTATATATATAAAATAAAATTATAATGGCCAAAAATAAAGTTATAATTACATTGTATTTGAATCAAAATAATAATAGGTTTTAAGATTTCTGACTGCTGATGGATAATTATGTATTAATACATTTATTCTTTTAATGTTTTCGTGTATATTAAAAAAACCAGAGACCCTAAATCCATGACAGTTAATGACGTAAAATATCTATTAGTAAATTTTAACAATTTTTAGTACAAGGGAACAGAATGAAAAATCTAACTGTCCCAGCCAGGACTCGAACCTGGATCCCCTGCTATCCGGGCCGGTGCATTTACCATTTAAATGCTACCAGGAAAAGTCTGATAAGTTATTGAATTCCCCACACTAGTGTCGAGAGTGTCCTCCCTGGGACAGTTAGACTTTTTATTCTGTTCCCTTGCATTAAAAATTGTTAAAATTTACGTGGGATTAAATAACACAAAAAAATTATAAAATTTATATCCATTAGTGGTTGATATGTGGGGAAAAATAAAATAAAAATACTTGCCAGTATGTCAAGAGTAACATCCTTACATTCCAAAAATACATAATTTCGGTCACACTGGAAACATGGCTACAACCCATGGTGCAAACTTTCCTCCACCCTTGATTCTACTAATGCTTTTTCATTTCCTTAAATAATTTATTAATTATATTCAAAATGAGAGTTCTTTTTGACCAGCAATGAAAATTGGGATCTTAATGACACAACGTCCCCTCTCGCCTTCATGATAGCTCTGAAGATGGTTATATTATTAATTATATTTATTTAGGCTTGCCGATCCCAATGGAATCTAACTGAAAAATGTGTAATTCCTATTATAAGCAGACATTTTCCAATACTTTATTCAGAAGAATTTTCTTTTTCATAGTATGTCCAACAAGAACTTAAAAAAATATAATTATAAATTCCCAGAGCGATAAAAAAAACAAAACATATAACCTCTAAAATAATAGATTTCTCAAAAATAATGAAAAAAAAAATTATTCTTGTACTATTTCTTTTTAATTACAATCATCAGTTTATTGTTTCAGTAATTTCTATTTTTTTTACTTACAATAACTTTACTAATGGCTTTTGTAATGTAAAGTATTGTAATATTCATAATTTCATGTTTTTCATTGGCTCAAATAATTTATTAAAGTCAAATTGAGAGTAACTCATATTTTTTTAATTATTAGTATTATACTTTGATTGCAGTTTCATTCATAAATGTATAGCCGACAAAAATATATAAATTTTATAAGCACAAACATTGATATCTATAACTAAGATATTTTCCCACTTAGTCAATTTTAATAAATAAATATTTGAAACTTAATATGTGAGATTATTTATCTATACCAAAATTCATTGCTGTAAACCAAAGTATTTTTTAGTGGAATATTTTTTTTCGGGTGTGGAGTCCAATGGAGTTAAATATATACCATATATATATTTACATATAAACCACGGGTAGTTTATGTGTATGCATGTATGTATTTATGAACGTATTATATACAATGTGTGAATAACTGTTTATAATTAAATGCTTCCTATAGAAATCAATATATAAATATCTGAAGTAAAACTAATTATATTTTGATGACAATTACATGTATGTCAATGACAATATAAACCTAAAAATAAGTTTACTGTTTGATAGAAGTAATGCCTTAAATTGAAAAAAGATATCACAATATGTGAATTGATATTAGAAAATTACAGATATAAATAATTTAAAAAAATAAAAAATTGTAATACCCCATTAAAATAGCTCTACCAATTTTGAGATACACGATTCATGACAGCTATTATATCAAAAACACATTTATTATTATAATATGATTGAACTTTACATTCAAGTATTTATACCATATGATTTATGGCTGTCATCATTATATTTATGCAGCTAGTGGCACTTTCTCTATTTAAGACTCTTTACTAAAAGAAGACATAAAAAGAAACTGAATAGGAACCATCAACATGGCCGCTCTGATATAGTTCCTGAGGTCTATATTTAGCCTCAGCGAATCGCTTTCAGTTTCAAAACAGAAGAGAAAAGAAAAGTCTTTTTCAAGAAAATAAGTATCTCTGACGTAGAGAAATGATGAAACTACCTGGAAAAGAAGAAGCAGTCAATGAACTACTTTATTATTTCATGATTTTCACGTATAAAGACAATATTTGCCTGACTAATGTTCAAAAATACCCTTTAAATAGTTATAATTGAATTAAAAATTACTTAATAATAAAGGTTTTACTATACCATAGCAACCAAGATAGTATAATTTATAATACGACATTTTCAGTAAGTTTATTTCTCTTCTACTCTTGAGTGTTCATCAACTTATGTATCAAAAAGAGTTAAATACCCTTTCCGATAAAAAATCGACCCCCTTCCCCTGGAAAACCATTGCGGGCAGAAAGGGCTGATTATTAAAAAAATAATAAAAATTTTGTACCACATCATGTTGATGCAACGAAATAAACAAATTTGAATCGTACAAGGAGGAAGAAAAATATATATTTACCTCAGACGGGAAACGAACCCGGGTCATACACTTCCGGGTGGTGCGCTACCTACTGCACCACCGAGGGAGATGAGAATAATTTCTAGTTCCCCGCACTTCACTTCACTCCGAGTCTGACCGTCAAGTATAACGAATATATCGTCTAGTACGTGGAGGAGCTAAAATTGCTAAATATTTATTGGACCATCGTTTTGGCAAAGAGCCACTACCTGACACTCAAATCATGTTGATAATTATGGTAATGTAATCCCCCATTTTATTATTAATTTAAATTGTACAGAGAGCTAGAAAAAAATGTTTTTCCTCAGCCGGGGATCGAACCCGGGTGTCCCACTTTCCGGGCGGGTGGGCAACCATTACACTACCGAGGGGGACGAGAACAATTTCTGGTTCCCCGCACCTCACTTAACTTGGAAAGTGGGAACTCCGGGTTCGATCCCCGGCTGAAGTAAAGATTTTTTTTATCACCCATTAGAATTCAAATTAATAATGAAATTATCATGATTTGAAATAAACAAAAATTTCAAACCCAGATATATGTAAATTTATCCAAATAATCAATAATTTTAATGTCATCTACCAAATTTTGTAGGCTTTAAATACAAATTTAAAATCATTGTTCAAAAAATTATAAGGTTTCAGGTAAACCCAAATTTTTAATGATGATATCTTATTCCCATGAAATATTCTGCGATTCTTATTTCAATGTAACATGTCCGATTTCGTCTCGTTTAAACAACTATTACATCCTTTAACCTCAATTTCACTACATAACTACCTCAATTATATAAAAATCATACAAATTTAGATGTGAATCTCATTACGGTAATTTATTATTCCCACAGCTATTGTGCAACTGTAAATTAATCTTACTTGAGATTGCATGTAAACCAATATGACGTTGCAGTTTTAATCATTTGACATTTATTTATTATGTTTGTGATAATAACAATAACAGTATACGTCAATTATGAATTTGAAAAAAAAAATGGCTCCTCAAAGCGTTAAGATGAATTTAGAGATTGAGGTGAGCCCCCTCACTCCTAAAAGTACGATTTCGCATACTAAAATCTTTTTATTAAAATATATACCTAATATAATTGAACATATGAGCGTTCTGTTACACCAAAAGCTGTGATAAAAAAGAAAATTTTTAAATAGGGCTATTTAACCTTTTTTTTATTTCAACACAACGAGAGAAATTTCACAAAGAAACTGCGTAATCCAAGCATATTTCCCATGTTTCACTAAGAGGATATAAATAAGAAAAATGAAGAATTAAATTAAATAAATAGGTAAGAACAATTTTCTCTTTACTTGATAGGAAGGAAATGTCGAGTGAACTCATTAAAATCAAGCAACAAGAACTCAACAGACGCCACGGACTCTTATACAGGCATATACGTAAATAGGCGCTCACAGCTCACAATAGGAAACAAACTGACCATCTACAAGACCATAATACGACCAATCTGGACCTACAGTGCAGAACTGTGGGGTGCCGCTAAGCCTTCCAATAGCCAACAAATACAATCCTTTCAGTCCAAAATGCTCAACATAATTGCTAACGCTCCATATTATGTATCCAACTCTACCCTTCATCACGACTTTTGTCAAAGACCTTATCTCCACCCGCTTCAAGCTATTCCATAGTAAACTCCAATTTAATCTTAATCCATATGCCCAATCCCTGTCGTCGGACTCTAATCCCCACAATCCTCCCCGGCGACTAAAACGGAGATGGCCTCGCGACCTCCTGCGCCTTAATGTCTAAACTTATTGGGAGTGGGGTCGATGGGCCCCTTCTCCCTGCACAATGATATTCACTAGTTTATTGAATTGTTATTTTTTATTATTATAATTTTTTCTTTTTGTAATTTCTTTATGTTATCATACTACAAGATGTTGTTAATAACAGAATGTAATAAATAAAGATTTATTAATTTATAAATATATATATGTGTATATATATATATCATTTAGATCGCATAGGGACCCGTTGAAGGTCTGTATTTTTTTTTTTTTTTTTTAAACTTTCTCAAATTTATGAACTAAATAACTGGATAAACTATTTTAAAGAAATTAATAAAGCTTGATATCACTATGGGAAATTTTCAAGGAATTCAATTCTGGTCGTGACGTCACTAAGGGACATTACTTTATTTATTAAGTAAAGGAATGTTCTCATCAAAAAGAGATTCACCCCCCTTCCCCCTCCCCGAAAAAAAGTTTTGAAAATATTAGCTGTACGTCTAGACAATTATCGACAGTGACGTTTTCAAAATATACTTATCTCAAACGAATTAAAGATTACATATCTACAAGCGAGACAATTAGGTTCTTAAAAAAAAAAAAAATAAAGAAAAAAAATCAAGGTCCCGTGTACTCGTTTTGCCAGGAGTATGCCTTTTCCTCAACCGAAAGAAACAACAGAAGGCAGAAATAAAGGACTATTTGCCATGCACTTTACAAAATGGCGACCCAACTAACAAGTGAAGCTTTATCGCTTTTCCTATTAACAAAGAAAACTAAAATGAAGTATTTTATTGAAGTAGGCTTATCCCGAGAAACTTGAATTAGGTTGTACTTATGATTACCTATTTAGGAAACATAAATGTATTTTACAAACAAAATACCACTCACTTTTTACAAACATTTAAAAAAAAAATTCTTTAACCTAATATTGACTTAAGTCAGTTGTTTTTATACTACTTTTCATCATATTAAATATTTTTCTCCTACCAACATATATACGCAAATATTATTTTTATAAATATCTACATAAATATAATACAAATGATAGTTATATATTATTCTAAAAATCAGGTTAATTGCATCTCCATCCATATTACATTAGAGTTTACAATGCATTCTAAAGGGTGTTCCAAAATTAACGCAATGTTTGAATTAAATATAAAACTTTTTATTCTTATTTTTTTTATTGAATCATAAAGTATATAGTATAGGGTTATTTATGGAATAACACATCGGGTAAACGCAAGCAGATATGTATTCGTTTGTCAAAATTTTCCATGACCATTTCGCATAAATGTGGCTGAATTTCGTTGATGCAGCGTTGAATCTCCTCCTTTAATGCATGGGTGGTTGTGGGCATGTTGGCATAGATCTGTGATTACAAACAACCCCATAAAAATAAATCAAATTGTGTAAAATGACACGATCTAGGAGGCTAATTCTGATCACCGAAACGAGAAAGTACACGACCAGGAAATGTCTCATGCAGTAATTTAATTGTTTCACGGGCTGTGAGGCAAACACATCTGCCTTATATGATATTCCATAAATAATCTATCATACGTACATTATTATTATTAAAAAAAACAATAAAAATACTAAAAACTATGCTTTCTATTTAATTCATTCTTAAGGGAGAATATAAATCAATGAAGGAAAATGCGTTCAAGTTAATTTCCAACTGCGGAAAAAAGACTTCCCTGAAATTGTGAAATTTAATAATATTTCTTTACCAAATTCAAATTCCGTTCGTTACCTTGGATTTCATCTTGACTCACGACACACATGGGGCGAGCATACTAAAATTAAAAGACAAGCACTCCTCTATACAGGCCCCATGAATAAGAAATTCAATCTTACGACTAAAAACAAACTGACCCTCTAAAAACCTTATTACCACCAATCTGGACTTATGGAGTAAAAATCTGGGGTGCCGCCAAGCCTACCAACATCCAACGAATCCAGTCCTTTCAATCCAAAACCCTGAGAATAATTGCAAATGCTCCCTAATATGTATCCAATTCATCCCTTCACCACGAGATCGTTCCATAAGTATTATTATTGTTTAGCAGTAAAAAGGTAATATCCATTCTTATAAGCTTAAATGTAGACACAAAAAGTTACATACTTTATTTGAAATGATACTCTGGTAGTTTCGTATTTATAAATTTCAATACTCACATCTATATATTTTAATAAACTTTACCAGAGTATTGTTTCAAATAAAGTATGTAACTTTTTGTGTCTACATTTAAGCTTATAAGAATGGATATTACCTTTTTACTGCAAAACAACAATAATACTTATAGATGAAATGAGAAAGACGGTTCAACGCCAATTTGTAGTAAGACAATAACTATATATGACTTTATACATAGAAGCATTTATTTCTAAATTTATAATTTTATAAAACATCTATTCTGTTAATATATTTTTATTAATTTATAAAAAACTTTTGAACATAAAAATGATTTATTTGTATGTGTGTGCGAATTATTTTATTTGCTGGTTGCAGATGTAAATATATTTTTTCCATATGTAGCGACCCACTACTTCCTCAAAAGATCTATAGACNACACAGCACCTGTAGCTTATTATCAATTTTAAAAATTTTCAAAAAATATAAACCATTGATAGAGAATTTATAAATTTTAATTTAGTTGTGGTTTATTATCCCAAGTAAATTTTAAACAATTAATGCGAGGGATTAGAATAAAAATATATCTGTCCCAGCCAGGACTCAAACCGTGATCTACTTTCCGGGCCAAAGTGTGTTGGGAATTTAATAATTTATCTAGCTCAATGGAAGCATACCGGCCAGAAAAGCAGGATATCCAGGTTCGTGTCCTGGCTGGGACAGAAAGTTTTTTTATTCTATTTCCTATCTATGCTATATTTCAACTTTCTTTTTTGAACTTTATGTTCCATATTATGTGTCCAACTCTACCTTTCATCACGACTATAATATTCCTTTTGTCAAAGACCTTATCATTTTTATATCATTAGTACTATTATCAATTATTGAAATTTTTATATCAATTAAGATATTATGAATATTAATCAATTGAGATATTACTAATATTATTTAATAGAGATATACTATTGGAAGCTAACAGATATATTTTCTTAAAATCTCAGCTTTAATGAGTGTAAGAAGTTTAAGGATAAACAATACAAAGAAACATTACTCTACAATTGTTTTATTTTGTCCAAAAAAACGAATGGAAAAAAAATTGTCGTTTTGTAAGAAAAATCTTCATTCTTGGCTGGTTTTGGCAACATTACCTTCATGAGGCCAGGGTAACTCTCTGTCTCACTCTCAATCAACTGTAATGATTATTTTATTATTTTAATACTTACAATAGATAAGTTCATAAATATCATGTAAGGCTTACCTGAAAAAAATAAACAAAAATCTTTATAATAAAAATAAATTTTGACATCAATCATATATATAATAAAAATTGCACATAAAATAGTAAAAATAAAAAAAATTAAATAGTAAAAAAAGAGGACTATTTTTAAAAGTAAATAAAATAAAAGTTCATTAACCTTTAAGGCCTTCAATAGCATGTTTCTCGTGGGGAAAAAATAACAAAGAAGAATAAGGTTAAAGAAGTTCTCATGCAGAGAACGAAATCAGGGCCATCTTTCAGCAGATACACCATTTTTTATTCATTTGCTTTTAATAGAGAATATGTCCGCAAAATAATAACAAACCTTTGTTATATATTAATATTAAACAATGCTTTGTTACAAAAATTTAAAAATAAATACTATAAAAGCATTGTGAAATCGGTCGGTCACAAATAAATATACACTAGATACTTGCAGTCAACCTTTCGAAATATACAAATTCTTTGAACAATAAAGAATATTTATTAACGTATATATATATATGGCAATTTTTTTTATCAGTTTGTAAATTTTGATTGCTTGGTTAACAGTTAGTGACATTGGTCCTTATCACAACCTCATACAAAACATTGAACAACAGTGTTTATGACCAGCCAATAGATTGTGTGAGTCTAGACTTTTGTCTAGGGCGCAGCTATCAAATTTTAATAAGAAATATATACCAGTGGCTATCATTTTTTGTGTTTAGTAGATGGGATTGGAGAAAATCTAAAGAAAAGCGCTTATTAATAGTTACCTCCTTTGGAATTCGCTAAAAGTTACCGGCCAAAAACAAATCTATCTGAAAGTGTATTTAGTAGAGTAAGCACGAAGAAGCTAAATTAAATACAATGACACTCGCAATTGAGATTCAATTTCTATCTTAAAAAGAATACTTTAAAAAATGGCTCTCATGAGGTAACCGTCTCTTTAATCTCACAGAGAAGTTATTTTCAAAATTTCCTGAGAGATTACATTTTCTTGAAAAGGGTTTTTTCTCCAATTTTCGAAGAGTTTCTTTATTGGTTAAAACTGAGCATTTTAAAGTTCTATCTTCCCATCTCAGGAATCTTCCAGTGATGGTCTAAGAGGCACTACAAAGTGTGAGTGCATCAGGATTGAAGATGGCTTTTATGTGCCGAAGTGTATCAATTAGTTTTTTTTTTTAATTTTTAAATTGTTGGTACTTATTTGGTCTCCTCCTTTGTGCTGATAATTACTCCTATCTATCCAACCTAACTTTTTGTTTCGTTCCATTCGAACATTTTTTCCTCTCGACTGTCATAAGTATAAGACAAGTAGGTTAACTGTCAAGCTTTATCTACTGGCTTTCCTACCAGTAATAACACCAATTGCTCTTATCTCATTAACTGCTCTCGTTATCACACTCCTTACTTGAGTAAATGTTAACTTACAAAGAAAATTACAACGAAGTTGGTCAAGCCCAAATACTATCTGAAGGTTATTCTTCGAGTGTTAGTCTCCCTTTCAACCACCTAGGGTCATGGAGAGGGAGTAGGAGGTATCTACAGGTTGCCACCACATTCTAAACATTCATGGCTCTGGACAAGCTTTTGCTTATCGATAAGAAAATATATTTGATGGAAACCTATTAGTTGATCAGGCGTTCGCTGAGGTGCTTTGGCCAACCTAGAGCTCTCGGTCGCACTACCACTCCAGTCACCAGTAATTAATGCTAAAAGTACTATAGAGCCACTGCAAGTAATTATGCAACATGGAGCTATGCAATGGGAAGGCAACAGGACTATGAAACATAACAAATTCAGTTCGATCAAACATTTCGTTATGAATAAAACTATGTCTAAGTAGGCCATTTCATTCTGAAACTTGCATGTAAATCACGTGACTTAACTAGGGAAAATAAATAGATGAAATCGCAAAAGGGGATGCCTTTCTCATTCTAAGAGATACTTAATAAGAACTTTGTGTCTTTCTATAACATTTCCCAAAAGTATTGCACACAATTAAGGGTAGTTATGTGGACAAAGAGTTACAGTGAGTTAATATGCAAACTAAATACTAATCCTAATATATTTAAAATAATATTATAAAGATTCTCAATTATTATACAATACTAATTCCTCTAATAAGTCTCTTACAGGGCCCGGTAAAATGTGATCACGTCATATAGCAAGGCGAAACAATAGAACAGGGGATGAGCTGTGAGGTAGGAAGGAGAAGGATGGAGAAGACAGCACAGTCAAAGGGAGAGAAAAATTATTCAAAATTGTAGTAAATTTTATGATCTACAAAAATAGAATAATAATAAGTTTACTGGGCAATAATAAGAGTATGTCAAAGTTCAGCTTCTTTATTTATTATGCTGTCTATAAGAAGTTATAGTTCATTCTATTTTTTAGACATTTTGAATCCCAACGAGAGAACGATTATTTCCGCCAACACTAATTTCAGAATGCGGCTACATCTCAAAAAATGCAGTATCCCTGTCTCACTACAGCTGCTCCAAGGATCCATTGTTTAGCGTGTCGCCCGCAACCTGCTGTTTGGAGTCGTCCTAAGATTACCCCACAAGCTATTATGGCCTCTACAATTTAGGGCAATCTACCAGTAATTATGACATTTTCTTCTCAATTACACGCATAACGGGGAGTGACGTAACAAGAGTCCATCAGCCTTCCAGTAGATTTATGCAGACTGCCAAGGAGAGGGTACGGCAATACGGAGAATCTACAGCACCAAGAACAAGGTCATAGACATTTTAAAGACTAAGTAACTCATGAAGTTTTTCTTTAGATTTTTTAAACATATGATCATTTCTAATAAAATTCATTTATATTGATACACATTTTTACTTATTGCTATTAGTAATTGCTTTTTATTTCTCTTAGAAGAATATATCACTTACATAATTTGTATCAATTCCTTTCCATAGACCCTAACTTTGCCTAATAAAATCTAGAGAAAACAAAATGGTAACTGGAACATAATAAGTAGCAAATATTTAAAAAAAATACACACTACAGGAATTTCATATGAGAAATAACTCATGATACGAAAAAAGAGAATTTTTTTATCACAAAGTGGTTTGATATTGTGAAGAACAATATCATACTTTTAGTGTATGTATAGTTCTAAATGTAAGCCAAATCAAATGTTTTAATATAATATATAAAGTCTCAATAAATAACAAGCTTTTCTCTATTAATGCTCCTTTAATAGGTTTCTAATAACCAGAGAAAATATAAAAACTTCTGCAAATTAAAAAAAACATACACAGAATAGGTAAAAGAAACATTTCATTGAAATTAACAACAACAATAAAAATATGTCCTGATGACATTTAGAAGTCATAATAGCCTTTGTAGAGTTGAAAGAACCAAATGAAATGATAACAATACATGAAAAGTCTGAACCTTGTACAAGTCCTATCAAATATCACTTAAAGATTGGAGGGCGGATAAATATAATTTCATGTTATATAAAAGTNATAATTTTTAGTGCAAGGGAACAGAATAAAAAATCTAACTGTCCCAGCCAGGACAAGTACTTTAAAAATGTAAAAGTAAATAACCAGAGCCATTTAAACAGCTTACAATGTCAGCTCCTCCGAGCATAAGACGATATATTCGTCTGCCTCGGAGGTTAGACTCTCGACACTAGTGCGGGGAATTTAATAACTTATCAGACTTGTCTCGGTAGCATAAGTGGTAAATGCACCGGCCCGGATAGCAGGAGATCCAGGTTCAAGTCCTGGCTGGGTTAGTTAGATTTTTTATTCTATTCCCTTGAATATAATCGTTTAAAATATATTTATTAGCTCTAGATAAAGCTAATAAAATAACGAAGAGAAAAATACTCTCTAGATTTATTATAAAATGGAGCATTATAATAGAAATACCTGTACTTAAAACGAGTCTGCTTCATAAATAATAAATTGTACTAGTGAGAAATTTCTGTTAAGGAATGGCTGGTTGCATAAAGAACATTACTTCTGGAATAAGTCTAAATATTACTTTTAAAAAATAAGTAAATTCACCTTAAAAGCCGAAAAGAAGTGGAGGTCAAGAGAAAAGATTTGCTAATAGTAGTATGAAATTAATATTATTTAATGAAAAAAACCTAACATTCAATTTTTTTTAATGATTTAATAGTTATAACAATTTGAAGGAAAAAAATAGTTTTTAATAATTATTAATTGTATTCCCCTAAAGGTGCATGTAATATAATTTAAAGAAATAAATTTGTTCTATAAACTGAACTAATAGTGGGATTATTTTGTCAGTTAAAGTTTAAACATTTAAAGGTTTGTCAAGAATAATATTGTAATGTGTTACATGTGTTTGTACTTCTCCAATATTTGCACATTCAGTGTAGGATATGATACAACTATCTTATGTTTCACTTACAGGAAAAAATATTTTACAGATCGTGGCAAAAAGTCAATGATAATTATAATATCATAAGTTATTATATAGCAAATGATATATATNTATTCGTGGTCTTACCTTACTGTTTTATTAATATATAAATATATAGGTATATATAACATAAAAACTTGGTTAGATTAGAAAGGACTTTTCCAGATTTCCTATTGGAAGATATAGTTGTGACGGGAAATTTGATAAATTCGTCAGATCTTCACAGATCCTACATTGGAGGAAGTGGAATGCGTTGGTTAATAAAGTCGGTGGGATTAAGAGAAAGACAAAAGTCTAAAATCTTAATACCTCAGTTATTATTATTGGCGTTTCTAAACAAGTTACAGAACAAAATAAGTGTAAAATGTAATTTTATAACTTTGAAAAAAAAATTTGATGATATAAGAGTTTAATTTCTATTATTGGGCTAAAATAATAATTTTAAAATAAAGAAACCGAATATAAGTATTTTTTTTTTCCATGTAGGATTTTCATTGAAATCCATTGAGAGTATTATTTTCTCTGGTTGGAATCGATTGAGGGCTATGGGATCTGGCTTTAAAGACAGAAAAAAATTATAATTATAACCTCTTCGTTTTTATTTGAATTAGGGAAAAGTTTATAGAACATAATAGATGTAAAATATAACTTTCTAATGTTTATATTCTATAACATATTTACAAAACACAAAATTATTAAGGAATCAATTTATAAATGCAACTACGATGGTTGAGCGCTTAACTTCTATTAATTCTAGTATATGGCTATATTTATTTAAACTTCTGCATTTGGTACGCATGCTCTAAAGGACTTAAGGAAAGAATTGGAGAAAATATACGCCAGAAAGTTACTTATTAGGACAACTTTGTCAATATTTGTCATAAAATAAGTAAATATGCATAAATCTTTATTAATATTAATGAAATAGGTTATCTTCCTGTCAAACAGTCATCAATAAATATTTAATCAAAGAAACAACCTCTTTTCTTTGTCTATATTTCTCTGAAAAATATCATTAACGAATATATCAACAATTATCAATTAGGTTAATAAGCGAGATTTCAACCGTCGAAAACTCTTACAATGGTTAGCGAGATAAAATAGCAAATTTTATTTATAAATTTTAATTTAGTTGTGGTTTATTATCCCAAGTAAATTTTAAACAATTAATGCGAGGGATTAGAATAAAAATATATCTGTCCCAGCCAGGACTCAAACCGTGATCTACTTTCCGGGCCAAAGTGTGTTGGGAATTTAATAATTTATCTAGCTCAATGGAAGCATACCGGCCAGAAAAGCAGGATATCCAGGTTCGTGTCCTGGCTGGGACAGAAAGTTTTTTTATTCTATTTCCTATCTATGCTATATTTCAACTTTCTTTTTTGAACTTTATGTTCCATATTATGTGTCCAACTCTACCTTTCATCACGACTATAATATTCCTTTTGTCAAAGACCTTATCTCCACCCGCTGCAAGCTCTTCCATAGTAAACTCCAATTTCATCCCAAACCATATGCCAAATCCCTGTCGTCGGACTCCAATCCTCACAATTCTCCCCGGCGACTAAAACGGAGATGGCCTCGCGACCTTCTGGGCCTTAATGCCGAAACATATTAGGAGTGGGGTCGAAGGGCCCCTTCTCCCTGCACAGTGATGTATATTTATTTATTTAGTTGTTATTTTTAATTTTACTAATAATTATTTTATATTTATTTTTTTCGTCTACCTCATAAATTAAAGATGTTAACTAACAGAAATAAAGATTTATTATTTATTTGAATTGTACAGAGGGTCAGAAAAAAAAATGTTACTACCTGAAGAACAACATGTTCGTAAGTTGAACGATTCAAATTAATAATAAAATATGGGATTACTTTACCACAATTATCATCGTGATTTTAGAGATTTATTAATTTAAAAAAAAATTTTACCAGCTTATTTTACTTGCTTTTCATCCTAGAGCAATAATCAAGATATTAATTTTTGAAATTAATCTTTCTCAAAATTTTCAATCATCATTCCTCATAATTTCAGCCCTTAAAGAACACATCCAACTACTTTTTTGAAAGAACCTGATCTATCGATTTTTGTTACATTAATTTGTAAAACGAAACGCTAGAACAGACAAATATATACAAACACATATATTAATCATTTTTTTCATTTTTAAGTCGTATCATGTTTCCTAAAGTAATTAACATAATATCCCTGAATAAGATCTACAAAGACAAGTGACGCAGAGTAAATCGTAAAAAAAGAATAATCAATTTTACTGCCGTAAATAAAGGCAGCCATTAGATACGCCTAAATTCCTTCAATCTCAGCTTGCTTCTTGTAAGCAATGAGAGGCGGACAAATCAAAATAAAATATATTGTATTTTTTGTGGTATTTAATCCCATGTAAATTTCAAACGATTAAAAGCAATGGAATAGAATAAAAAATCTAAATGTCGTTATAAGTAAATAACGAGAGTCGATAAATAGCTCGACAATGTCAGCTCCCCCTAGCATAAGACGATATATTCGTCTGCCTCGGAGGTTAGACTCTCGACACTAGTGCGGGGAATTTAATAACTTATCAGACTTGTCTCGGTAGCATAAGNTATTTGAGTAGGTATATATGTATATGAGAGGGTGTTGGTAAACAGTTGGATGAGGGTATATATAAACAGCCTTCAAACAGGCTATAATGGCTTAAATCCGTCACCGGTAGGAGGGAGGGGGGAGAGTAGAAAGATAAAATTGTAATGTCTTCGTAGTTATTAGCGTTACGGACAAAAAACATATTACATTATAATTTAATTATATTTACATTCTTATAATGTATTCAATAAAAATAATAAAAACAATTGTAAAAGATATTTATCTAAAATTGACGTTGCTTTGCTTTTAAAATGTATAGGCCTCAGTTTTCAGTTTTACTTGATGAAATTAGGCATATTGCTTTTCGATAAAAAATAAATAAAAAAAAAGTTGTTATTGTACAAAGATTTGTTGTTGCTTAAAAGAAATTTATACTTTTAGAAGTTACACAGAAAAACTCAATAATCAGAAGTGGGGGTTTATCTGAACCATAAATTTTTTGTCTTTTAAAATATAATATTGCAGAGTGCATAAGAAAAGTATACGTGTTTTTCAATAAAATCGGACTAAAATGATTGGGGATAACATGAAATGTGAGCAAAAAAAGTTTTTTCAATGTTTAGTTTAAGTTTTTCAGCATGAAATGGATCTATTTAATAATTAAAGTATATTTTGTTTCTGGGGTATTACATGACATCTAAGGAGTAAATTCAAATATTATTAACTTCAAAACTGAGAAATTCGCTTAGTTTAAGCAGCTCCTGCGTGATATAAATATTTTTTTCTTGATATTTTTTATTTTCAAAGAAAAGAACACACTCACCTGCCATTAGGCTTGAAGTCATTAATCCTCAGACTTTCTCTTTGGAAAATAAGACTTACTAATGGCCGTAAATGACTACTTTCCACCTGTGGTACGCCTTCAACAGGCATTGGCTGTGAGAGGAATGACACGAGGGTTATGACTCTCTCTCAGCACCTGATGAAGTGGTACAGCCGAAACACTTGCAAGAAGACAGGGAAATGAGCTAGTTGCCAAGATCTGTACACGCCAGTGTCACAGATAAACAACTACCAAGCTTTGACAGCATAAAATGTCGTTAAAGGAACAAAACGACAATTACTGGGGACTGTCACGCTACTAGGATCGTAAAATAAATATCGATTATGCAAATTAAAATCGAGAGAACGCAAATACGGAAATTAACACCTTAGTGACAGACTTGATCGCTTCCACTACCAATTCAGCTTCTGAAGATTCTTCTTAAGTTGCAAATTTTCTAAAGAGACAGTCCGTTCACGCGGAGCTGGTGTATACTAAGCGAATTTATTATGATTGTTAACAGAAATAATTACTCATTATGAAATTAATCAGAAAGTAGAAAATGTTGAACAATCTGTATCAATGATAATCGGGTATTTGAATAAATTATTACTAAGTAGGTGGAATACTACTTAAAATTGTCAATAAAAATACAAAAATGATATAACAAGTCAAATTCAGAGTTTAAAAAATATCCACATTTATATGATAAAACATAATAGATATTTTAAATGAGAAGCTAAAAAATTTTAAAACCCGGAGGAATGTTATAGTCTATATGTCATCAATCAGGAAAAAAAAATCTATTAATGATAATAAAAAATATAATTAAATAAAACTATATATTACAAACTAATCAGTAACTCAATTTCTCCGTGGATCTATGTCACGTTATGAACATGATATATAATAATAATATAGTACAAAATGTAGAATAACAGTAGATAAAACACTTAATATTTTTTATGTGAGAATTTATTTTTAATATTATATCTTGTAGATTTTAGTAATTTATACAAAAAGAGAAAAACTTATGGAATATTTTGCCCCAGTTATCAATAGAAATAAAACATGATATGGCCGTTAGCAGTGACCTAATGGCTAGCAGAGGGAAATAGGTGGTGGGGGGAGGTGTCGCATTGTCAGCTGTCAAATCGATGGGGATCGATATGTGGGGCGGGAAGAAGTGGCGGACATCTGAATCGATCTTGACACGGAATATCGAAATCGGCCCAAGGATAGCCAGCAGATACCGGGGGTTAGTACACCCTTTAACGCATGCACCGATATGGCCGCCATTAGGATAACGAGGGGCTGGTGGTGGGGGGGGGGAAGGAGTGGAGGGGGGAAAGACATAGAGAAAATATTCACATATCAACATGGCAATATGGCAATAACACACCGCATTGACTGAAAAGGAGTTAGAAGATTCTAGTGTTTGTGTTTTTGTGTACCCACTTTTTGCACTTTTCCGTCAGACAAAATGAAAATTCTTTATAATGTAAAAAAAAAAAAATATATATATATATCAATGTATGTATGCATTCCAGCCTCCACAATTTTTAAAATAATAAAACCAAATTTATTAATTAAGCTTNTTATTAAAAAATAATAGTAAAAGTTATAATATTTGTATGAAGTAGAAGTTATTAATTTATTAGTGTATTCCGTACAAAACAAAAGTTCCACAAAAAATAAAATATTTTCTCTCTGTAGTACAAGCGAGATTAAACTATCGACGGACGTTATACAATCCTCGACCTACATCGATTAGGAATGTATCAGATAAATGTTATAAGACCACTCAAAACATATAATGTAAGATTTTGTACAGTACATTTTGGCGAACTGATAACAGGTATATTAAATAGATAACAGTTTTGGCATTTAATTATTCGTTTTTTGCCGATTATCTTGAAACATCAATAGATTTAATGGAGCTCCAGCTGTAATGTGTCCATGAGGGTATTCTACGCTTGCAGCTAGACTTTCAACGAATAAAAAAAAATAAAAAACAGCCGATAAGGGTAGTAAGAATAAGGTGGTTAAGCTAGATAGCCCATCTCTCTATGGCGAATGCATGAGTAATGAAATCGCAAAAGAGTAATGAATAAATAAATAATTCTAATATTGTTCCCATAGGCTTCCAAGGTCTCCGAAAAATATTCATTAATACATTTTTTGGACTTTTCGGAAGATGTATTTATGAATATTTCTGTTATTTTCATGTACAAATACATAATGGGTAAAGCAAGCTGACATACAAACCCACTTATGTTTTTTTAATATCTTTAGTGAAAAATAAATGGTTAGTTCATCTACCCCTAACAGATGAAAAGCTAGTTGTTTGTGTATTTTCATGGGATTAATCGAGGCAGATTAACCGAGGGTGGAAGTAGTGGGAGGGGGGAGGAGTTCTGGTTAAATAAAAATCTTCAATATATTTGTTGCTGTTAGAGATAAGAAAAAAAATAACAATAATATCTTCATAAAAAAGCCATTTAAGTAAAATATTTGAATTTAATTTTGAATGTTGGGCGAGCCCCGATTTACTTCAAAACAGAGAAACCGAATTAGGTAGTTAGATTATTCATTGCAAACTCTGGAAAAAATTAAATTTGAAGGTTAAATCTGATGAGGAAAAGGGGGGGGAGGAGGTTAGAGGGAAACCAATATTTATATATTCAAGGCTGAATTTTAAGAAAAATAAACCCCATTCTGATTGGTACGATTGTGCTCAATAACGAACTTGGCCTTTCAAATAACTCAGCTTAAAAAAAATTGTCACCTGACAGACAGAAACACACTCATTTAAGGAACTGACATTTTTGGTGTTTAGTAAATAGGTTTAGAGAATATATACCATATTTTTATATGGAGCGATTTGCTTTAGAAGCGAATTAATTAATTCAACAGGTGACAATGTACAATAAGATATCGTATATATAGACGTTAACTAACAGAAATAAAGATTTATTATTTATTTGAATTGTACAGAGGGTCAGAAAAAAAAATGTTACTACCTGAAGAACAACATGAGAAATGTCTATTTCTAGAATTTTCTAGAAGTGTGTGTGTGTCTGTATGAACGTTCGGCCGGTCATGGCGGCCTGGCAGGAAGGAGGAAATTAAAACACCAAGACCCCCCCCCCCCCCGTAATGTATCAAATTTGAATAATGTAGTAGGCCTGGCGTATAAACGCCGGAAACCACAAGAGTAGACGTAACCTCTCAATTGTGTGGTTGTGTTTTCCCCGGATTTCCCAACTGCTTGCTCTCACGCCGTAGTCCATTATCAGGTACCCCTGTGACACATTTTATGAAAATGTTTTCCATTATTTCTCCGATCCTAACAACTAGATCCCAAAATTTATAGCCATTAAAAATTTTTTTTTATTTTTTTTTTTTTTTTGAGCAAGCATTCTTCTAAGTGCTCTAGCGAACTTAAATTTTACTTTTTGGTCGAGAAGTCATGATTTTTTGGTGTTTTATAAGAATGAGCGAGAATTAAGTCCTTTACCAGTAAAATCAGGACACTAGTAGAGGGGGTAATATTTCATTAGGCAAAATAATATTCAGTGTACATTTGTTTCATGTCAAAAAAAAAAAAAAAAAAAAAAAAAAAAAAAAAAAAAAAAAAAAAAAAAAAAAAAAANATATACATTACTCAATTCTAAATTCTTGAAAATTGAAATATTATCTCTCCCTGGTAAGATGAAAAACAATGATAATCACATATTTCCTTTAAGTGAACTAGATACCTGATAAAGCTAACAAAAAAATGTGTATGCTATTACCTTGCATTCCTTGTATAAAATATACAATGTGAGATTAAATACCACAACTAAAACCATTATTTAAAAAGGAAATATAGAAAATAACGAGAGTCTAACAAATAGCAGATAATGTTAGCTCCTTGGAGCATAAGACGTCTTACTCGGGGGTTTAGACTCG
This sequence comes from Oncopeltus fasciatus, assembly GCA_000696205.2. NCBI lineage: Eukaryota > Metazoa > Arthropoda > Insecta > Hemiptera > Lygaeidae > Oncopeltus > Oncopeltus fasciatus. The sequence goes on from KZ807948.1 coordinate 309,481, forward strand.
GAGTAAAGTGCAGGGAGTAGGAATTATCTAGCTAATCAAGATGGTGCAATGAAGCATACTTACCCGGAAAACAAGAGATCCGGGTTCGAGTCCTAACTGAGGTAGTAAGATTTTTTCTTTTTATTCTATTCCTGTGCATTCATTGTAAAATATTAATGTGGGATTAAATACCACAACTAATATCAGTATTTAAAAAAGAAATATAGGGGAAATAACGAGAGTCTAACAAATAGCGAACTATGTTAGCTCATTTGAGGATAAGACGATATATTCGTCTTACTCGGGGGTTTAGACTCGAAGTAAAGTGCGGGGAGTAGAAGGAATTATCTAGCTAGCCTCGGTGGTGTAGAAGTCAGCATACTTGCCCGGAAAGCAGGAGACTCGGGTTTGAGTCCCGGCTGAGGTAGTAAGATTATAGTCTTATTTTTTTTTTCATTCGTTTGTCTGGTACATAAAAATGTATAAACTCAGATATATTTCCTCATAATTTCACTTAATATACATATCTTTATTGAAATATGGGAAATATTCATAGGTTAAATTATTCCTGCAGGATCGATTTTTGTCATATTTTATTTTTCCCATACTCCCCCCCTCCAAATACATTCAATAGCACATTTCACAAATATTCTTCGATCAAGGCTATCGGAAATGGAACATCCCTGACTGAACGTATTAGATGAGTACTGATGCAAGAGACTCATATCTGCTCAGCGAGATAAAGCATGCAGTAGGAATGGCTTACCTGCAGGCGACTGGAAATACACAAAATAATTACTAGAGAATTGATCAGGGGAATTTACACAGCTTTTAAATAAATATAACTCATTCATTTGTGGACGTTTTAAAGATTGTCAATTATAAATAATGTATTTGCACATAATCTATGAGGCACTGCTCTTGGGCTGAGTCACCATGATTCATCTGTTTTCATGTTGCAGGATAAATGTCCAGCAAAGTTGGAAACTGGACAAAATTTGTATCGGTCTATTTTGGAAATATATGTAGCACTGTAATTTCCAAATGAATACAAATAATTACAAGACTCCTCTTTTTATAAGCCAATAGGATAGAAATAACTCGGATTAAAAGGTATGATTTAAAATTTACAAATGACGCCTAAATTCCCTTTGATAGGCTTGATAAAAGAAGAACATATGGTACGTATACAACGAAAAATTCATTTATAATCAATGATAATCTAGAATCTTAGGGTTTTGAGTAATTAGATAATGATATATGTATATAAATATTGTTTATTTATATTTATATTAGGTGAAATTTTTTACAGTTATTAAATAAGTAATAAAGTTTATTGTATTTACACTTAGTTCATTTTTTAAGAAGTATTTTGCATTAATATCGTAACTAGTGATGTGAAATGTAGTTGGATATTCGACATTCTACATTCGACAAACGGCTAGGCCATGATCTATAAACACAAAGTTTATTAAATAAATTTTAAAAAATCAAATAAAACCTGTAGAATTATTTAATGTACCATAATATATACTGTATAGTGTGTTAACAATGGTGTCACAACATTTAAAAAATTAATGATTTACTACTGAAAATATACTGTTTTTTTTTGTTAGAATAAAAATTTTCTTATCTTTTTTTTTTTNTTTTTTATAAGAGAAATCATAAATTTTCACAATTAATGAGAGGTAATAGAATAAAAAAATCTATCTGTCCCAGCCAGGACTCGAATCTGGACCTCCTGCTATCCTGCTTTTTTATTCTTTTTTTATTCTATTCCCTCTCATTAATTGTTTAAAATTTACGTGGGATAATAAACCACAACCAAAAAAATATTTATAAAGAAAAATTAAAAAAGTAAATGACAAGAGTCGACAAATAGCTAAACAATGTCAGCTCCTTCGAGTTTAAGACGATGTTCTCGTCTTTCTAGTGGGTTAGGCTCACGCTAGTATGTTGGGAATTTAATAAGTTATCTAGCTCGTCCCGGTGTTGTAATGGAAACGGAATGTTTCCGGAATTTCCCGGCAACCAGGAGATCCAGGTTTGGGTCCTGGCTTGGACAGATAGATTTTTTTTCTATTCTATTCCCTCTCAATAATTGTTTAAAATTTACGTGGGAGAATAAACCACAACCAAATAAATATACTTAAATTTTCACATTTTTCTATTATTTGGTTTTACCAATAATTATTGAATAATTGAATTATGCTAACCGTTTAAAATGCAATAAAATATTTATTATTAATATTTTCGTTATAATATAGTAACAGCATATAATAGAATATAACAATAACAAAAGCGTATAAACTTTAAGGACTAGGACTAAAGGATACGATTATTATCGTTGTACTCGTATATGCAAATGTATGAGAGGTTATCTTATGCTGGAGTATTATCAGAGATTTATCAGGACGGAAACAGGAGTTTTCTACAGCAAGTAGTTTTGTACGTGCCCCCTGTACAGGGGACATCAATAACAAGACAGCTCCACGTAGACAGGTTTACGTTAAGGAATGACGAAGAAGGATCCTAAGAGGAATTGATCGATTCCTTACATAACTCAGCAGGTTAACTTAAGGATGGGGAATAAGTGAATAATGAGAACAAATAAAAAGTGAACAATTAAAAATGAGAACAAAGGTAAAAATAAATAAAAAATAAGATGGTTGAAGTTGGCTCTAGACCGACAGGGAAGGGGGTTGAATCAGTATCGCAGTCGATGCATACATGTATTTGATATATTTTTTACTAATAGACAAACCTGTTGTGTTTCATTCCTCCGAACTAAATATTTGGCCCGATGCAGCCAAAAAAAAAAAACTTATTGTACTTACAACTTGAAATTCAGTAGATGCCTCTCTCTAATTCGTTTGATTGGAAGAATTTAGTCTTTTATTTTTAAATTTTATTACATTTAAAAGCGTAATAACCAATTTTATTAAGCATGACAACTAATTTTGGATTATAAACCATAAAATTAACCTTTTCGGATAGAGTAAGCTAGTAAACCCACTGAAAATCACTCATCTAATCTGTATAACTCGTAAATGTTTCTCCTATCAATTAACAAAATGGTGTCGAGTTTGATTTCTCCAAACTGAATATTACGGGCGAAAAATCTTTTTGAATTCACACTTGGCATTTAAGGTAATCTCTTATTCTCATTCGATCGATTTTCTTCAACAACCAAGTTCGTCTTTTAATACCTTTCAAGAGTTACAGACTAAATTCATTTTAAAAGACAACTCATTGTGGCTTTTAGACAGATAAATTAAAATTTAAGGTTCAGGTAAACCTACACTCCTGATCTCGCTGTATAACTCACAATATACTTCTTTTAAAATTCAATAAATCTTTATTTTGTGCTCAGCTTCATAATTAAAAATAACTCAGCCGCTACAACAGAAAAATATTTCTGATAATACTCCATTCCTATTGGTCCGATTATGCCCAATAACAAACTTAGGCTTTCTTTTTGCATTAAAAGGTTATGAGGCAAATTTTCTTAAGAAAAGCTAAAAACTATGATGATTGACATAAACCCACAACTTCCTAGTTTATTCTCCAAAATCTACTTTATAACTCATTACCTATATCTATTTTAAACACCATATTAGATGACAAATGAACATAAACGTGGTAAAAACTACATTTATGTGGCTTAAGCACCTCCACTTTAACCATTAAAAAAAAAAAGAGGAACCAAATTGGACAATAAAGCATTTTTTTTTTTTTTTTTTTTACAGTTTCAGGCTTAATTGTTTTAAGAATATCTTAAGACAGGAAGAGTCTGTGTTCCTTCCCTTCAGCCCTATTTACTGACCAACCCTCACACGGGGGTAGTTTTCTCCCTCTCCTGTCCTAGGGGAAGCCAAGGAAAGCCTCGGCGGGTTACGTCAGAGCTGATCACCAGCCGTGAACAATTTGCTGACATTATCGTCCACCTTTCTCTTTCCAGGCCACTTTCTGTTTACTCGGATAACCGCAAGAACCTTCCCCACTTAAGACGTAAATGAAAATCTCTCTTCGACAGGATATTTTCACGCCTTAAGGATGAGGATTCATTATTAAAAAAAAAAAAAGAAATTACTTGAGTGACGTTTAAAATTATTAAAATTAGGGCACCAGGGTAGCTCACCCTAATCCTGACGCTGCGGGTTCAAATCCCGCATAGGTCGATCTTTTAATTATAAATAAAAGCTTGTCTTGAGCCATGGTTATTTAGAATGGGAAGGCAACCTGTAGATAGACTCTCCCTCCATTATCCTGAGTGGTTGAAAGGGAAACTATCACTAGAAACAAAAATAAAAAAATTATTTATATTCTCTTACAGACCATCCTCATTATGCGATTGTTTGATATATACTTGGGACTAAAATTTATCTTCAGTGTTATTTGAGATATGAATAAATTTGAAGAGCATAATAAATCTAAAATTTAATTTTTTAACGTTTATATCTACAAATTTTTTACACTTATTAAGGAAGCAATTTACTAATGTAATTATTAGATGATTTTAGTTGGCGTTCGGTCAAGATAGTTCCAAAAAAAAAAATTAAAAAAAAATGTATTTTTTAAAAAGATTATCTGCCAACGTTTCCGCTTACATTGTAAGCCATCTTCAGGGTTGTAGAAATACAATGTCATGAGGATACAATAATAATTGACAATAATATAATATAATATTTAGTCATGGAAATGTGAACTTAGGGACAGGATGTCCTCTCTCGTCTTCATGATAGGTAGGTGAGGCAAATTACTGTTTCAATGTTATTCAATTATTTTTTTTAACAAGTTGTTGTTTGCATGTTCTTTAAATTCTCTTATATAGCTTTCTACATTCATACTTTTGATATCACATTACATTATGGTAATTCTGTATTATAATATTATCAATTATTATTGTATTCTCATGACATTGTATTTCTACAGCCCTGAAGATGGCTTACAATGTAAGCCGAAACGTTGGCAGATAATCCTTCTTTAAA
>KZ807949.1:0-12034 GCA_000696205.2 Oncopeltus fasciatus
GACGGTTTTTTTTTTAAATATTTTTTTCCTTTGATACAATTTTTTTTTCAATGGAAAGAGATTTGGAATTTGATAAAGAATGAGGCCTCATATTAATACGTATAGGTAAGACATATAGGTATATAAAACATATTTGTATATAGATTTTTTCAAATGTACTTGTATTTACCATAGACTCACTATAACAGTAGGAGCACTGGTAGAATGAGTTAAATGACCAAGGAAATTGTTTTGGGAAAAGGTTTTTATATAATTTTTTCAAAATGAAATAAAAAGAAAATATATTCTTTCATAAAAAAAAGTCTCAAGAATTACTTATTTTCTGGATTAAAAAAAAAAAAAAAACACAAATTTAAAACCTTTTGATCTAAGATCTGGGAACCTAAGCCTATTACTCTTGAAAAATTATTCAAATCCGTTCAACAAAATATACAAATTTATATATACAAATATNAGCTGATTGGTCTATATATATAAAATTAATATTGTTGTATAAAAAAAGAACGTGAACTAAACAGGTGAACTAAATATTGCTATTACACAACTAGATATGCCTCTCCTGAACTACTTTTTTCTTCTGTTTTTTATTTCAGTCCACAATAGAGGAGTTTTTTGTTTCAGTTACAAGTTTGAAGCTGTAAGGTAAGCAGTATGAGTGTACTTTTTGTATAAGTAAAGTTTACAGCGAACAGCTGCAGAAGATATCGAATGTTTACAGCGAAGAACGTTTTTCATGTAAAAATAAATCAGCTGTGGATAAGATAAAGCTTATTTTTATTTCAAAATAAGTTTATTCCATAATTGAAAATACATTTCCGGCATAACCAATATCAATTAAATATCAGTGAACTAAAATATTAAAACTTAGGCATTTATTTTAAGAAAAGCAAAAATATTTTGGATAGAAGTAACAATAAAGATTTTCAGACCAAATACCTTAATGGAGAAACTCGTTTATTCTTTTTAGCTCGGATGATTGAATTTTTAAACATGAAAACAAACAACAAATGGGTTTTTACTAATTTTACTAATGATATAAATTATTTGCAATACTAATTATTGTAAAATTATTACTTTCCCTTTATAGCCTATTAAGTAAATTATTAATAAACTAAAAAGAAATCCCACGTCCAAGGTAAGGCTAGTTACGAAGGAAAAGAAAAATATGGGCAAAAGTTCATAAAGTTTCTTCCTTAACTTTTACAGCCACATAAAATTTCTCATTCATTTGAGTTGAAAATTTACTGTCTAATTTAGACTAGCGCACTTCTTAGTTCAAGAAGAATATGGATTTTTCTTTATTTGAATCTTATATAAATAAATACATCATATATAGTGAGTATTTGCAGAAATAATATAAAATATAAATATTTGTTGAGCAAATAAATGGATATCTTTAAGAAATTTTTAATCTTGCATGCTATATGTGTTGGAAATGTAAATTTTAATTAAATTCATATAAATTAATAAGGTTTGATATGAAAAAAGATCGATAATGGAATAAGAAAAATGAGAAGAAGGTTATGAAAATGGTTTTAACTTGGGAACTGTTTATATGTGTTTCTCTAAGTAAAGCATGTAATTGTGTTTAATAAATTGTGTGTAAGGAACAAAAATAATAATAATTATTTAATAAAAAAGAGACAAAAACATTGTGTGATTAATGAAAGAACATAACAACATGTATGCCTATTAATTTCCAATTGTTTTTTTATAAGACATTCGAATATTGAATATTATTCTTTTTAAATTCTGCTCCATTTGTGTGCCAAATAATTAGTTGTTTTTATTTTAGCTACACTTCCATGTAAGATTATAAAATGGATAGAGCTTTATTCTGTCTGGTTTATTCCTCCCAGCCAACTGTAACACTTGTTTATGGAGATGGTCAGGGAGGAAGAACACAAAGTATGAGAAAGTGCCCGATAACCTACTGCAACCTCTCCGATACGCAGTGATTACAATGTGCGTACATATCTTCATTGTCTGGCAGCCGGAGTCAATGGAAAGGAGATCTTCAGCCGACGTAGAACATTAGTGGAGTTTGTTATTTCACATTAATCACAAATGTTCGTTTTGTGAAATTGTGATTAATATTTTCACGAAACAAGTGATCGTCATTGTTGAATAAATGAACAAGTAAAATGAATATTCATCCTATTCGTGATGACCTTGGTTATTACAGAGAATGTGGGATGTGGGTGACGGTCATAGGAGTAAATCTGGACTAAAATACTGACGATTTCGGAATATTTAATTCCTGTTTTAGGGCCTACTTTACAACAGAAAATGATACTAAATTAATGACGTTATATAGTTACACAGTATGCATTATTATCCAAAAATACCACCTCTGAGGTAATTGTAACCTAAGTAAGTGTACCTACTCAAGTGGGAGGTGAGAATGAGTGATGTAAGAATCATGTATGTCATGATATGATAAAGAACAGAGCTCTCTCGATTCGAAGAGCCATGTTAAATCTCAGCATATGACGTCATGTATACCTCTACAAAACCTGGAGCCCTAACAAGTTGGAAACACCTCAACGTTGTTCACAGCAAGATGTTTCTATCTAAATCCTTCATCAGGCTTTATATATTTCTTAGTTCCACGGACGTAATATTTATTAATAAGGAATGATTCCGATCTTTGAAACTTCAATGACGTAATTAGAACATGCGTGATTTGGTTTGCATATGGACTACCTCATTTAGCAGGAATATCTCACCACTTCAGATAAATAAATGCTCTCCTCAAAGTCTATAGAGTGAAATACAATCCATATTACAATTTACCCTCGACATCTCAAGAAATCTGAAAAAATTTAAAATAAAACATGGTATACACATACTCACTAACATAAACATAGCGAAACTAGCATAAAGGGTTTCAGGAGATTACTTGTAAATACTTATTGCAAATTATCTTGAATACCGCACTAATTAATTCAATATGTTGATTCCTTGTGATTCTTATTTTTTATTTATTTTATAAAATTAGATTTATTTTAATTTTATACAATAAAATAAATAAANTTTATACAATAAAATAAATAAATATGTAAGAATAAAAGGATTGTTAAGAAGAAAGGAATATTTCTCAGATGAAAGATGTATTTCTGAAGAGTTTCCAGACTGGAGAGGGTGGTTTGCTCTGGAGTGCATCAAAGGGGAAGATATATGCAGAATTTCAGTGGAGGCTGCCTGTCTCTTTTAACATATTCAACAGTTTACCCCCTCCCCTACCTATCGCTCTCTATCTCTCTCCCTGCTAACCCATCCAAAGGGAGGACGAGTCAAATCTACCCCTCAGTTTTTTTTTTAATGGCATCTTCATGAATATAAATGCCTTCGCGTAATCTCTTTTATCACACCTCCCCTGTTCGTTTCTAGTGCAATGCGGCAATTACAAGATGGAAGGGAGACTTTATAACTCGGTAAAAAACTAAGCTGATTGGTCGAACTCCAGAAAAATGGTATTTAAATAATTTAATGCTAAATATATTATACATAAAACATTTTTTTTTAAATGTAAAAAACTTTTTAAGAAATTTTTGCCCAAAAGTAAATATTTACTAAATGATGAGATATTTCAATTTTTTTTTTCGTTTTTTGTTGATTTTTCTTTGGAAAATTAAAAATATGCGCTCTAGCGTGAAACAAGTTAGTTTCCTACAAACAGTGGCTTTTTACAGGAAGTTTCCTCAACATGAACTTTGAGAAATTCTTGTGACGTTCAGATTAAATGTGAAATGAATGTGTGTATGTGTGGATGTTCTTCTGTGACCATACGAAAACAAATAAATAACAAAAAAAATTTTTTATAGTCTTCTTAGTACTATTCGAGTACTACAGATAACAGACAGAAATCAGTTAGTATACGTAAATGAGCCTATTTCTCCTTAGCTTTAGCGATAGGTTTTTTGAACGTTGTATTCTGAAAGTATTTGGAAATCTGAGAGAATTGAGTCGGCCGTAAAGCTGACGAGACCTTCGCGTGTGCACGGGATGAAATATGACCAATTCAGGTAAATGGGGACGGAATGCCAGCACAGAAATATTTTGTTTTATTTGAATTACACAAAAAAACTGCTTTCGTACTCTCAATTTTCTCAGTAGTGCTTAATTAGTTCACAAGTATATTTCACATTTTATATGTAATTATGATGGAATTAGATAACATTAAAAGCCTAATTTGTTCTTTCAAGGTGAAATAGATAGTAAAAGGATAAGGTAATGTATCATTGGCCGACAGGAATGAGAGGGGCGGGGATTATCTTTATTAATTAAAAAAAAAAAAAGAAATAACCTTCTTTTATACAATTTTTGGTAGAAGTCGCAAGGTAAAAAAATTCCACGAATTCCTGGCCTTAGAAAACTAGTCCCTTTTCAATCTCTTTGGATTACCAAATCGTTCCAGGCATTCATTACCAATAGTGTGAAGGGCGTTATGGTGGACCTTCATTCTCCCTTCCTAATTCCAACATGTTTCTTCATTAAACTTTTCTTGTGGATTCTCTACTTCCATTAGCTCATCTCCGTGGCTCCTATAACGCCACTAACCAACTAAACAACTAATTTCGTTCCTAACTCTATCGTCCATTAATTTGGTAACCTCCAAGTAATACAGATGGCCGATTTTTGTATGCCAATAACTTGAATTACAAATTTCTTTCATTTTCTTTTTTTTCTCTTTTTGGATTATTCTAATTTTCTATGTTGAGTAGTCAACATTTTCTTCCACAAGCTCTTAACGGTCAAACTTTGATTAGCTGAGTTTTATTTTGACTTTAGGTTATCAAATAAATAAATATATTCCTCATATTTCATTTGGCAGCAATCACCTAATTATTAGGAAAAAATATTTATGGACACAGATGTTAACTATATAATATGGATTTATAAGATTCAAACATTGGAAAGGAAAATTTTGATCGAGATATGGTGTTCATGTAGGCTTCCAAGGTCCTCGGACATATTTACTAATACTTCTTCCGGGTTCAACTGTGTTATAGAGTTTTTAGGTGCCAAGCTTTCGCACATCGTGTGATGTCTTCTTCAGAGCTGAATGGAGAGTGAGGGCGTCGCTAGGTGCATGGGCCTTATGTACCCCTCTTTGTTTGGACCTCGATCTTAGCCTGCTTTCCGATTGGCTGTTCATTTTTCCTGGGGGGTTTCTTGTTTTCCTATTGGCTGCTGCTTCCTAATGGGCGTGGCCATCTGATGACAACTCTCTGGAACAGTTAGTCATGTTTCTGGTGCCAATAGGAGCTCCTCTTCTTCGCTGGAGTTTATAATGAGCATTTGATTCGTGCTTTTCGTGGGATGTTTGTCATGCTTTTTGTAAGTACCGTCGTCGAGCAGTGCCATAATCTTTTCCATGTACTGTGCTTGCTTCATAATCACTAAAAACCCCAAGACACGGTTGAACCCGAAATAAGCATTGATAAATATGTCTGAGAACCGTGGAAACCTACGTGAACATCTTGCTAACCTTTACGGGGAGGATGTTTTACAGATAATGAAGAGTATCGTGAAATTTGGATCGAAGTTAATGAGACTCTTGGCGCAACTTGCGTTTTTTAAGAGATGTAGGGATCACGATATCCTACCTAAGTGTTCGGAGGTAAAGAGGAAGGGAAGCACCCATCGGCAAGTAAGTGGGTTGAAATGATCATCAAAGATGGTTCTAAAGGCCCAAATAAAGGACACACGTTATGAATTGGCTACATTTGAGATGAAGTTACTTGGAAACCACATACTATTCGCCAATTCCGTAACCAACGAAGACTGGAACAACATCGACCGCATAACTTGGCAGGAGGCAGATCGTGACTTTGTTAATCATACCGAGACTCAGAAACGAAAGTTTGGGAGACTGACTTACAAAGGCTCACTAAGGAAGACTGTTCTCAACCTCACCGATGAAGAGTTCCCTGAGGAGACTCTCAGAGTTTTAGAGAAAGGATTTAACTATGCCATTGCACCTAACCGGACTCAGGTTGAGAAGATTATAACGATCGTCGAAGCGGCCATTATGAATTTTGAACGGGGAAGCTGAAACTGTCCGACAGGATATTAGTCTTGCTCTGCGAAGGCTAATCTACCTAAGACCAACCTTACCAAAGAAGAACGCATATCTTTGGCAGACTTAAGGAAGCGTGAAGACTTGGTCATCATACCGGCGGATAAAGGCTGTGATTATGAAGCAAGCACAGTACATGGAAAATATTGTATTTTTGGTTCATAGATCTGAAGCCTGGTGTTTAAATAATTTTATAAGATTGATTTTTTTAACTTTTGACAATATTTTCTTATTATATGAAAGGTATGTGCAGTATAGTAGTATAGTTGAATTGAAAGTAGTATTGGGATAGGTGGGGATGGTGAGAGAGAAAGATGTTTGGAGTGGGGACATCTCCTCCCCCCGAAAGTACACAATTATCGCTGTGGAGTGGGGTGGTGAATCGAGTCGTGAATATTTGACGAGCTGGAAACACTCCAGGAGTCCTGGACTCTGGATGCTCTTCGGATCTTCCAGGCTTTCTCTATTAATGAAGAGCTAACGAGTGTTCCATTCTCCGCCATTTCTTTCTGCTTCACGTCCGCATTCCCAACATTCCCTTGTAGTCGATAGTGAATTTACATTTCAGAAACTTATTGCTGCAGAAGAATAAGGAATTGGGAAGGTTTCTCTGATTAATTAATGAGTTGATCCTCTAATCTCTTCCCTGGTTAAAATCTTCCGTCAATTACCCTGGCTCGCGTAATTCAAGTGAGACGACGCAATTTCAGCTTATTATTTATTTATCTCAAGCCGTTGCCGACACTAACGAAACTCAGAATTTGTTATAATGCATAGGTTATCGCAGGAAGAACATTTGAAAGTAAACGTTTTAAATATTACGCAAGCGTTTATAATTTTCACTGGATATGTAAATATCCTACTGCATCATGAATGTATGCATTACTATGCGTTACGAGTAATACTTCTTTGCCTTCAAAGACAAAAAATGTCAGTTAAACTCTTTTCAGCTGATTTTTTTTATGTATTGTGATAGCATATGCAAACTTATCATTGCACTAATTAATGAGAGGGAATAGAATAAAAAAATCTATCTGTCCCAGCCAGGAATCGAACCTGGATCTCCTGCTATCGGGGCAGGTGTGTTAAGCCATTACACCACCAGGACTAGCAAAATATCTCACTAAACTCCCTCTACACTAGCGAAAGCCTAACCTACCCCATCCCCCAAAAGGAGAGTTTGTTGACCGTAGATATTATTCTTAGATGGTTTTAGTTGGGGTTCGGTAAAGGTAGATCCAAAAAACATAAATTAAAAAAAATGTATTTTTTAATAAAGAATTATCTGCCAACGTTTCGACTTACATTGTAAGTTATCTTCAGGGCTGTAGAAATACAATGTCATGAGAATACAATAATAATTGAAATTAATATAATAGAGAATGAGGTGGGGGGAGAAGGTACATGGCGGAAGGTACAAAGGAAAAACGGACTGTTGCAAGAGAGGGCAATAAAAAGGACAAAGGAAAAAAAAAAAAGGAAGGGTTTTATTAGAAATAAGTGACTTTAGAACTGGGAAAAATGTTTGGCAGGTTTATTGAAAAGGAGGGCTGATGGTTTTTAGAATGTTGAAAATGTTAGAATAAGTTGAGGAAATTTGTTCTATGTGCAGTTCTCTTGTTAACTGGATAGTGTTGTAAGCTGATGTGAACGGTTTCAGACAAAAGACGTTTGTGTTGATAGGGTTCAGTGGAAAGAATGGTTAAGCTCTCGAAGTCAAATGGGTGTTCTTCATGAAAAAGATGTTTAGTGAGGGCAGTTTTTATTAGTTTATTTTTTATGTCATTTTTATGGTTATTAATTCTGCGGGAAATCGGGTTTTTTGTTTGTCCAATGTAAAAACCTTGGCAATTCGGTGTTGAACAGGAATGTTATAGACGACATTAGTTCTGTTAGGAAGGGGAATGGGGTCTATAAAATCTCAGTTGATACCACCCTCCTGGTNAAATTTACGTAGGATAAAAAACCACTACCAAATAAAATATTTAAAATTAAAATTAAATAAAGTAAATGACGAGAGTCGACAAATAGTTTGTCAATGTCAGCTCCTTCGAGTTTAAGACGAAGTTCTCGTCTTTCTCGTAGTTTAGGCTCTCGCTAGTGTAGAGGGAGTTTAATGAGATATCTAGCTAGTCATGGTGGTGTAATGGCTTAACACACCTGCCCGTATAGCAGGAGATCCAGGTTCGATTCCTGGCTGGGACAGATAGATTTTTTTATTCTATTCCCTCTCATTAATTGATTAAAATTTATGTGGGATAAAATACCTCAACCAAATAAAATATTTATCATTGCACTGTATTTTGGAGCTATGTTGTGTTATTAGACATTATCAATTTAATACAATGTTTACAATATTGTATTATATTAATATACCAGTTATATGACAGCTTGACTGACTGAGTGTTCGGAATGAAGCATGAAAAGTTAGAACTACTCAGATTAATGTAAATACTATACCACACATGAGAAGAAGCACATTCAACATAAAGGCATTGTAACGTACTACAATATTTTCTGTGCATACTGCAAACTGTTCTTCTAGCCCGTCAGAAACTCTATGTCTGGCGATGAAAACGATCTAATTCTTTCAGAGGATTTCTCAAAAAATGTTATAATATTTGTGGTCTGTTCACAAGCTTATGCATTAGTATAGGTGCCAGAATGTTCATAGGTACACACACACACACACACACACACACACACACACACACACACACACACACACACACACACACACACACACACACACACACATATATACACACACACACACACACACACACACACACACACACACACACACACACACACACACACACACACACACACACACACACACACACACACACACACACACACACACACACACACACACACACACACACACACACACACACACACACACACACACACACACACACACACACACACACACACACACACACACACACACACACACACACACACACACACACACACACACACACACACACACACACACACACACACACACACACACACACACACACACACACACACACACACACACACACACACACACACACACACACACACACACACACACACACACACACACACACACACACACACACACACACACACACACACACACACACACACACACACACACACACACACACACACACACACACACACACACACACACACACACACACACACACACACACACACACACACACACACACACACACACACACACACACACACACACACACACACACACACACACACACACACACACACACACACACACACACACACACACACACACACACACACACACACACACACACACACACACACACACACACACACACACACACACACACACACACACACACACACACACACACACACACACACACACACACACACACACACACACACACACACACACACACACACACACACACACACACACACACACACACACACACACACACACACACACACACACACACACACACACACACACACACACACACACACACACACACACACACACACACACACACACACACACACACACACACACACACACACACACACACACACACACACACACACACACACACACACACACACACACACACACACACACACACACACACACACACACACACACACACACACACACACACACACACACACACACACACACACACACACACACACACACACACACACACACACACACACACACACACACACACACACACACACACACACACACACACACACACACACACACACACACACACACACACACACACACACACACACACACACACACACACACACACACACACACACACACACACACACACACACACACACACACACACACACACACACACACACACACACACACACACACACACACACACACACACACACACACACACACACACACACACACACACACACACACACACACACACACACACACACACACACACACACACACACACACACACACACACACACACACACACACACACACACACACACACACACACACACACACACACACACACACACACACACACACACACACACACACACACACACACACACACACACACACACACACACACACACACACACACACACACACACACACACACACACACACACACACACACACACACACACACACACACACACACACACACACACACACACACACACACACACACACACACACACACACACACACACACACACACACACACACACACACACACACACACACACACACACACACACACACACACACACACACACACACACACACACACACACACACACACACACACACACACACACACACACACACACACACACACACACACACACACACACACACACACACACACACACACACACACACACACACACACACACACACACACACACACACACACACACACACACACACACACACACACACACACACACACACACACACACACACACACACACACACACACACACACACACACACACACACACACACACACACACACACACACACACAC
Source organism: Oncopeltus fasciatus (assembly GCA_000696205.2). NCBI lineage: Eukaryota > Metazoa > Arthropoda > Insecta > Hemiptera > Lygaeidae > Oncopeltus > Oncopeltus fasciatus. The sequence continues at coordinate 10,672 of KZ807949.1, forward strand.
ACACACACACACACACACACACACACACACACACACACACACACACACACACACACACACACACACACACACACACACACACACACACACACACACACACACACACACACACACACACACACACACACACACACACACACACACACACACACACACACACACACACACACACACACACACACACACACACACACACACACACACACACACACACACACACACACACACACACACACACACACACACACACACACACACACACACACACACACACACACACACACACACACACACACACACACACACACACACACACACACACACACACACACACACACACACACACACACACACACACACACACACACACACACACACACACACACACACACACACACACACACACACACACACACACACACACACACACACACACACACACACACACACACACACACACACACACACACACACACACACACACACACACACACACACACACACACACACACACACACACACACACACACACACACACACACACACACACACACACACACACACACACACACACACACACACACACACACACACACACACACACACACACACACACACACACACACACACACACACACACACACACACACACACACACACACACACACACACACACACACACACACACACACACACACACACACACACACACACACACACACACACACACACACACACACACACACACACACACACACACACACACACACACACACACACACACACACACACACACACACACACACACACACACACACACACACACACACACACACACACACACACACACACACACACACACACACACACACACACACACACACACACACACACACACACACACACACACACACACACACACACACACACACACACACACACACACACACACACACACACACACACACACACACACACACACACACACACACACACACACACACACACACACACACACACACACACACACACACACACACACACACACACACACACACACACACACACACACACACACACACACACACACACACACACACACACACACACACACACACACACACACACACACACACACACACACACACACACACACACACACACACACACACACACACACACACACACACACACACACACACACACACACACACACACACACACACACACACACACACACACACACACACACACACACACACACACACACACACACACACACACACACACACACACACACACACACACACACACACACACACACACACACACACACACACACACACACACACACACACACACA
>KZ807949.1:14693-47705 GCA_000696205.2 Oncopeltus fasciatus
TGCTTGACTAATTCTGTGCGGATCACTAGACCTATCGCTTACATCAAAATCAGGGTCATAGGATGTAGAAGGATGGGTTGCTTCTTGTAAACAGACTTCATCACTTTCCTCTAAAATTTCATAGTTTTGGGGTGGAGAAGGGACTGGCAAATTGTCTGAGTGTGGTACAGGCCGAAGAGCAGATGGGAGATTAGGGTATTTCAAGAGCTAATATATAATTTTTATGGCCATTTTCGGTTTTAACACGTGGAAATACATTAAAATCAGCCAATTTCAACCCCGAAACAAAAACTTTGTTGTTCAGTGTTATTTAAAATTTACGTGGGATAATACTAGATTAATATTTATATATTAGAGATTGTATTATCCGTGTCCAATATTCTACTAATAACAACTGAAACTCACCAGGAATACACTCTCGTCTCATCACCTGGTTTAGCGAATTACTCGACGTTTTTATTGTAGTAATGGGTAATCGAGCTATGTGAATGTTTATTTTCTTGAACATTCAGATTAGAGCCCCATTCTTAAAGATTTATTTAACCTGGTTAAAAAATATTTATTTTTAATAACATTTTTTTAAGCTTTAAGGCAAGTTTCTTAATATACATATTTGAAAATATAAAACCTAATGACTTGTAATATAAGCTGATAGATGGTTCAGCCATTAAATAGCCAAGATACTGGATATTAAAAAAATGCTACTTTCATAAATACGGTGGCTTTTATACAATGGCCCTTAAATCTTTTTAATTCCTCTCATTTTTCCTCTTTAACTACCCCCACCCTTGAACATACACCCTTCATCAAGTAAATCATCCATTCTTATGCTCTTTAATGAAGGATTTAATGGGTTTACACACTTCTTTTGACTGATGCCTGTTTTATTTAAGCTTATGTCGGTTTGATTAAATTTCCCTTCTTTGTCTGTCTGTCTGGTTGTTGATACACATATTGTTCATTCGGTCAAACAATATTGTGGGACTCAGTTGTATATTTCAAAATTGACTCAATAGACTATATTTCCAATTACTAAAAATATAATCTACAGTTACCCACTTCTTGATAGAAAGTGAAAGGACTGAAACAAATGACGACAAGTCTATTTACTTACTTATTTACTCATTAAAACATCTTGAAAAATTTCCAATTAGTTCACTTTGTAAAGTTAGGATTCTAACTCGTGTTTAAATGGAATATGTGATCTCATGGTATGTATCAGTCATTTATAGTAGTACTATCAGTATCAATGTTTAATGATATACCGTGTTCCGCTCAGTTAGCGCAACTGTTGCGTGACTTTTTCTTGATCTATACTGGTGAGTGTTGTTCCTACGACTATTTCAATTCTATAAGTATTGACGTCAATAACACCCGACAAGTATCCTCCGTTAGCAGTATGCACTTGTTTATATTTTTACTTATAGACATTGCCATTCAAACAAATGAAAGGTAATCATGTAAACGATACACAATTTGTCAATAAAACTCTTGGAAATTATAAACTTTTAAAACTTGACTTTCAAAATTTTCTAGATTTGTTTCTGATGAAATATAACCTACACTCAGCTATCTCAGCAATCATTAACGCTCTGCATTTAGCATAATGAGCCTTTTGAGTTGCTTGGAGACTCTACTTCGTCTGCAGATTGTAATTGTGGCGTGTTGAAGTTTGCTGGAGAACAATCCGGCTAAGTCGATGAAGTTTAATGACTTCTTGTTGTTTCAGAATTGGAGGAGTCATGGAGGACCTCATCTGTGCTTCCTCTCATCAGTTTCCAGGATGTATGTGTGTTCCATCTACACTTTCGGTGATGCATACTTTTTTAACAGTTGTTTCATTCACGTGAAGATTAATTTATATGATGTTGTATATTACAATATCGGTTACCTTTCACAATTAATTTTGAGGTTGACCAAAAAACGCAGCTGGAGATACTCAGAGAGATAGCCACCGGTATAGAAGGAAATGGAGAAGAAGTTGTCTAAATGATGATATTTTTCCATTCCCACCAATTTCTGAAGACATCTTTTGGCTATCTGTAAAAATCGCTCAACTTAGCCGTATGACTGAGGGTGATATACTAATATATGTCAATTTCAAAGTTCGCGAAGATTTTTTCGTAGTTAATATGTTATATATTTGATTGTTATAATATATATATATATATATCGAGGACTTCTTGTTGATTTGCTGTGAATATTGTCCTAGGGAGGCCCTAAGAGTTAGTATTTGTGATTTTATGAAGTATATCTTTTTTTTGGTAGTCACATCATTGGATATGATAACATTTACCCATTTTAAAAAGTCCGTCACCCAGGAACTGCGTAATCTAATCATATTTCCCATATTTCATTAATTATGGTCATAAATAGAAGTATTTAATTTAGGACATGAATATTAGAAAATTACATTTTACACTTATTATATTGTACAAACTCTTTCGAAACTCAAATAACAAGGAAAAAATTACGGTTATTAATTTTGATCCCTCTGAGAGCTCTCTCTCTCTTCCTCTCTTTCTTCTTAAACTAAAAATAATTTATGTACAAGGCTTACAATAAAAAACCCTAATTAATGAATATAGTTTCTATATTTCGAAAATGATGGTAATACTCAACACTCGAAATTGCATTCTGATAAATTTTTCATTAAATTAATGTTCATTATTTTTTTCCTAATGACATAGTAACGAATAGATTAATTTTTTAAATTTTGGTCCAGACTAAACCTTCTCTCACCTCCAAACAATTTCAGCCATTAACGTTTGCAAAACAAATCTCAAATACTAAACTTAGTTTCACTATTTAAATAATTGCGAACGCTAGTGTGCATACACATACAGTCAAATATTAAGTAAACAATTTGAACGGATAAGATTTTGTGCTAGTCCAGTCTAGGACCGTCGAAGATCCGTTGAAATTTTTCAGAAGTCGCATCAAAGTGACTACCTCAGGAAAATCTGCCTAGAAACACCTTCTGCAACGAATTATCTTCAAATGAAGTGAAAAGCAGTTCACTGATTGGTGAATCCTGTCCCAAAGGATTAGATGATAGCCATGGTTGACTTTTATAGCTAAATTCCTTATTCTTTTGTTCAACCAAAAAGTACCAGGCAAAACTATGCCTGATATAACCATTTATACTTATATTATTGGGGTATGAGTATTCCAATTCGGGAGAGAAATCAATAAGAACGAACAGAATTTAAACTTAAATCTTCAGATAAGTTTCAGTAAGGTAATACCGACATGAGAACTTACCTTATAATACCAGGGCAGTTATTTTGCTTTTATAACATTTAATTACCCTATTGCGATATATATATTTGGAGAGAGATAATACTGTTTTTCTATTAATTTTTTTTTGGGGGTATTTTTTAGTTTATCACTTTTATATTAACTATTCTATAGAATAAATTTATTATATTATTAAATTTTACACAATATGTTATTTACCAGATTAATTAAGTTTTGCTTAGTAGACTTATGCAGAAGAAATTTTATTTTTATTTTGTAAATTTTAGTTCCATTTCTATAGTATTATGCTGATTTGTGTAAAGATTATACATTTTTTTTTTCAGGGACCAGATGATCAAGGCAATGTGAATAACACTAAGAGTAAGTAACAAGCTCTATTGAATGATTAAGTTATCTGATATCTATATAACGGCTCATTGAATATTTAAATGTAATTATTCCGTATTTATATTTTATGCTAAAAGCCAGTCTCGAAAGAGAACTAATAGTTTCTAAAAAGCCAACGAGGTCAAAATAAACAAACAATACAAAATATTAACAACTATTGATCTTTTAAAGCTAAGAATTAGAGCTAAATATCAGTCAAACAATAATAATACGAAAACAATTTAAAATGACATTCACGAAGTATTGTTTCTATTAATCAATTGAATTTCACAAAAATAATATTATATGTTTCCTTTATGAAGAAAGAATATTATAATGGTTCGAATTTCCATCAAATTGAGAGAAGATGACCCCCATGAAATGAGAGAAAAGACTAAAGATTTATGAAGAGGGCGAAAGTGGGTAAAAATGAAACTTGAGCTAACTGGCAGATTTCGACATATTCTTAGGAGATAGCATAAATAGAAAAGAAAATTCATGCAGGGCAGTATATTTAAAATGAAGATTAAGTAAATCTCTTACACAGGTCTTAGTGGATACAGGGGGTTAAATAAAAAATAATATTTTGAAGAGGAAATAACTCCACTCACCTCGGAAAAAACTCTGAACTAACATTTTAATTTGAGGAAAACTTTTTGTTATTTTGTTAGTTTGATAGGCATTTGTTGTTCGAGTTTGCTTGTTATTGTTATTCTAATTGTTAGATCATTATAGTTAATAGGTATTATAAATTTATAAATANCATTGAATTATTTATATATAAAATTTTAAGCAGATCATATTTGTAGCTTCTCCAATTTATTATGAGAGAAAATCTATTGAAATTTCTCCAAAGTCACGCTAAAAATAACCAAAAGTAGACCCTTCGAAGTGAAATAAATGACTTTTGGTCTATAAATAAAATATGTTTGGTTATACAGGTGAAATTTAGATGCAAAAGATTAGAAGTATGTTACATTTTAACTCTAGAAAAAAAAGAGGGAGAATATTATATCCTCTCGCTAAAACTGTGTGCATAATTAGCAGAAAGTTTGAGTTTTCAGATTTCCAATGTTTTCATTAAAATGGATTTAATAAGAATATAAACATATATTTTAATTTTTTTTAATTTTTACTTTTACGGAATATATACATTATCAAATTACATTTTACACTTTTTTTTATATATAGTTTTTCGTTTCGGATATAACCCAGATATTGGGATTCTAATGTCTAACCTCTCTATAAACCCTTATTCCCCCCTCGACCGATTGTAACTACTAACGAACTCATCCAACTGTTTTCAAAAAGAAACCTAAATACAGAATATGGTTTCTTTAATTTTTGCAAAATTACGGATACTTGACTGCATTTAGTAAATATTAAAGATACTTCCCTTAGTGAGAGATAGCCGTACTACCCTACTCTACCTACTTTCAGGTTAAAAATATAAAATATTAATGGAGCAACATCGAATGGATAAAGCATGATTGAATATGATCAAACATAATTCTTTATAGAATATGAGTCTTTTCTTTTTATCCAGTATTTCATTATATGCTTCGATATTAGTTATTAGTCACTTGCAAAAATTTATCATTTGTACAATAAATTCAAGGGAATAGAATAAAAAAAAATCTTACTACCCCAGCCGGGACTCGGACCCCGATCTCTTGCTCGAGAAAGGATGAGATCCGGATTCGAGTCCCGGCTGAGGTAATAAGATTTTTTTATTCTTTTACTTGCATTTATTGTATAAAATTAATGTGGGATTGAATATCAATACAAATTACAATATATATCATTTACAGTTTCATTCTTATAATTCATAGACTTAGATATATTTTCTGTTTGGTGTCTGATTTCAGCTCTGATGGAGGTTCACATCGTAAACAGAAATTATGACATAAGAAAATATAGGATAAATGTATTCTTTTTGAGTTTATTTTTAAAACCTAGTCCGAAACCATTTTTTTACATAGTAATTTACCATTATGAACTTATTTAATTTAAAATTGAGAAATAAAAATGGTTTTAAATGCAAGGCAGCTTTTTTGCCGTTGTACCAATATAAGGAGGCATTCATATATAAATATTTGAAATTTATTGAATTACAATTATGCGTTGAAAAATTTTTGGTTAATGTGCAATATATTAGTTTAACCCACAAGATGGTCGAAACTTTGAGAGACCACTTAGAAATAAATGGAAAAGAGAAGCAAAATGTCCACTAATTATTTTTGAAAGAAAAGAAAGTCGAAGAAAAAAAAGAGAAGAGTTATCTCTCAATTCTTTATCTCCCTCTTGCTATTAATAAGAAATATAAAAATGACTCTGACCCCACTCTTTCCACCCTTTTTGGTCGCCCCTATTTCTGCAGCCCCAGACCCCACCCCCCACCACCACCTTAGTTAACCCCACTTCTTCGACTATAGTTGGAATCCCCCTACCCCCACTCCTCCCTTGATTCCATTCCCCGCTCTTTTGTTCTCCGCCCCCCATTATCCGTCCCGTCTCAGATTAAACCTCAACTGCCAATAATGGAGAAACAAATTGGAAAAAGAATTACCCCTCCATATTTCCAGCTTCATTTATTTCATTCAATCTCACTCAAAATCCCTTTCAATTTTCTACTGTCATTTGTCAAATATACGCTGAAAATGCCAGAGAAGTATATAGACGTCATGAGCATTAATCATTCAATGCTAAACAAATTCAAATGCTTATTTTACAATACTCATAAATACGCTTTCGATTTGTATAAGATGTTTAAATTTGTAAGTTATATCAAATATATATCGTGGGATTTAGGTCTTTCATCTCGGAACTCAGGAATATGGCTGTAGAAGATAGAGTATCGCTCGCATAACAGTCTTTCCTTACACTGCTCAGCTCTGATGACGACACCTTAGAAAATGCATGACCAATAAAGAAATTGGTGTATTGGGAATAACAATCAAATATAGAGTTTTTTAACGCAGAAATTATCAGTAGAGATTTTTGTTTGGTTTCGGTCAGGGTTGATCCGAAAAAATACTATTAAAAATAAATGTGTATTTTATTTTGTCATCTTCCGACGTTCCGGCTTAAATTATAAGTCATCTTCAGGGCTATTATGAAGGCGAGTGGGGAGGTCTCGCCACCGGAATCTAATGCTCATGACACTTTTTCATCAAGAAATCACGGTCAAGAACATTTGATCCAGGTGACATGAGGTCCTCTCTTGCCTTCATGACAGCCCTGAAGATGGCTTACAACGTAAGCCGAAACGATGGCAGAAATTGTCTATCCTGGTAAAGTATACTTCTACAGTGATGGTTTGACCTGGATTAAGATATTCCAAATGCAATACACCCTTGGATGTACTACTAGAAATTACAGAAATCAGGATTTCATTAATTGACTAGCCATCCACCTCTCCGTTGCAAAAAATGGAAAATCCCCTCCCCCCCACAAAAAAAAATGCTGGATTTTATTAAATGGTGCCCAAAAAACGCAGTGTTTATTTAAGATACTTGGGTAGCTTTGATAAATTAAAATACTAAATAAACAAGAGAAATGTATAGGAATATATGTAAATCTAAAATAAGGCGTTTTAAGCAGGCGATGCGTAATTATTATTTGCATCTAATCTCTTTGGTGTAAATCCATCTATATTTCACAAGATATTTGAGATTCAATACTTACGGCTCCGCCAGAATAGGAACAACAGACCGTTTTGATGGAGTTGTTTTTCCTTTTCCTAATTTCTGGGGAACTGAGAGGGAATTCTAGAAAACTAGTCGAGCAATCAAGTTTGACTTCATATTTTTGTTTTCGGAGTTCCTGGAGGGATGGAGGTTGTATTTTCAAACTTTTTTTATGAGTTCCCCCTTGAAATTGCTGAAAAAGTAGGTTACAAACAGAGAGTCATTCATGAAAGATTCCTTCACCGTGACTGGCATGCAATCTTTCTAAAGAAACCTTTTTTTTTTTCATTTTTCGTTCCTTTCCTTCAAGTATACCTCATTTTATGTCCACCCTTTCAAAAATATAAGCCCTGTTCATTTCAATATATTATTATGGCATTTACTCTAGAGGACCTCATGGAGTTTTCATTGAATTAAATTAAATTTACTGAAAAAACTGAAACTAAATTATTTTTAGGTAAAAATATTCATTTTTAGTTTGATTCAAGTGATAGGAATACCAAAATTGAATGTGTTGATAAAATTTTTGTAGAGCAATATAAATGCAAAACTTAATTTTTATAAATTAATTTGTTATAATTTTTGTAAATGAAACGTTTAAAATGAGGATATATACACATATTTCGTGAGTATTTCACCTACTTTTGATTTATTTTGAATAACTAGAGTTTAAGACCAAAATCTTGAAATTATTATTATTTTTTTGTTGTTGAGATTATAGGATTTTAAAGTATATTAGAGATGTAATTTTTCCAGTTTTAAACCGTTCACAAATAAAATTATTCACAATATATAAATGTTTCCAAACATACACTACCTTAAAATTGTTTAAAATAATAAGATTATGCTTGCATTGTAGAGATTAGCTGAAATAAATCTTGAGTTGGCATCTGGATGCCTGTCAGACTGAACTCATGATCTGTGTCGACGCATGCATAATTCATGTGTGTCCCGAGCAAGCACACGCAATCTTCGCCCCTCGGTGTGTTGGTGTTACACTTTGCGTGTGTTTCTCAAGACAGCAGTGTATCTGTATGGTTTTATGACGTCAGCTTTGGGCCTCTGTTTACCGCCTCCCTGGGACCTCTCTGCCAGAAGACAATTTGCCAAGTCCGCTCCGTCGCTCACTATACAGTCTCCTCCTTCCTCGGAATATATATTCTGATTGTATCACTGTCTGGGGATACATAAATGAATAAATAAGTCATTCTCAAGTTTTCTTTCTTTAAATGATTCTATAATTCCTCTAGCGATTCACAATAAATCTATCATAGGCAAAAATAAACGTCCCTCTTTATTGAATTTAACCATTCAAGTATATATAGCAACTCATTTATTTTAACAGAATGAATAAAATATACTGCAATTAAAAAAATAAAAAGGTAAACAAATAATTTTTTTCTCGTAAATCCTAGTTTAATATATTATTTACAATTCTTTAATATAAATATAAATATATAAATTGTATAGTTTAAATATTATACATAATTCATTGAGAATTATTAAATAAACATTAATTTTCTCATACAGATCATATATAATATATTTAGTTCAGTCAATTTAATACAATTTATTGCATACTGAAGTTCAAGTTCTCCCAGGTAAGTTTTGGAAGGTCCTTACATTCAGCTTTGGCATTCACTTATTTCAGCCTAAAATTTAGTTCTTGCCGACTGAACTTCAAGTTCTGGAAGTGCCTAAGTTTAGTCGCCTAAACAGTTGAACTGTTTTTGAAGCTACGGCTCTCATCCTCAGAGCTCATTTCAATCAATTTAACCAACCAATATCTTCCGGACGACAAAGTCATTAATGTTCTTTTGGGAATTCCTTCAAATCCTTGTGACGCATTTGTACTTAGTACTCCGCAGAGCTGAATTCGAATTCAGCGATGTCATTGTCAGATCTCCGCGAAGCTGAAGTGCCCAACACGAAACACAAGGATTCCGATTTAGCTTCAAGGCCTTATTCTGACAGATTAATATTCCTTAAGGTAGGATCCTCATATTCTTGAAGAGATATGATTACAAATCCAAGTAAATAAATCACCAAAGATTAGATAATTCAAGTTCTATATTTTGCAAAAATATTAAATTTTCATATTCTTTACACTTTGAATTCTGTATTCATCTGTTTTAAGTGGCGCAAGGCCATCTGATGAATACTATTCCTTTTATTTTGTAAGTGGCCATTGATATATAAGTTAAAATATTTGAATATTATATATTTGTGTTCAATTAAATTAAAAGAAAAAAAAACATGAATTACCAATGAGTCATATTAAGTGTTTGCAGTTTTATTCTGAAATGTATTTTACTTTAAATGTTTTATTAATAGTTAGTCTCAAGGTATGTTAGTAACTATAGGAAACAGATTGGCTAGTGGGCTTTCAAAATTAGCTGTATATTTTTTAAATTATTTGCACTTGAGCCAAATTTTATATATAATTAATGATAATAATAATGGCATTAACAATGATGCAGTCTTTCATGATTCTTTCTATTTAGTTGTGATGTTTTCAAAAATAATTAGAAAAGTACAGTTGTTTACGAGTAGTCATTCATAAAAAAAGACATTTATAGTATAAAAAAAAAAAAAAGAGACTAACTTATAAATGTAATTTATTTAATATAACAGTAAAACACTAGTGCTTCAATGCAATTAAAAATACTTTTAATATAATAAATAATATCATATTTCTTTTTTATAAATATTTGTATTTAAAATTTTTTTTGTTGAGAAATTATGACGAGATATACCGTGGATACATTTTTTGTATGAGAGACAAATGAATGGGAAAAGTTAATTCCATGGCGTCCCTCAACAAAAGGTGGATTGCGCACACAAAATCCCTATTTATTTTCTTCTTCCAAAATGTATTCTTTTCACCTGAGAGTGACACGGATTTGTCGCCATTTTCTTCATAGCTCTTCCACCCTTAACTAATTAAGTCTCCACATGCTTCTCTCTCATATTGGTACCCGAGACTTTTTTGTACTGACTAAATATAAACCGATTGTCATTTTAGCTTAGCTTATGGTTCTTTAATACAGTATTATTAGCTGTCATACTATTTATATTATCTCTAAATCAAGTGATAAAACCATCTTTTCTTTCTACATAATTAAATAAATAATTCCTTCTTTTAAAAATATTATTTATTTGGAAGAGTATTAATCGCTTTTATGAATTTACAACAAATATAAACTGCATTCTAAATAATAAAAATAGCAGAGTTTCTCAGTCTCTATAATACGGCAAGATATTTCAATATTTCATGCATTTTTTCATAATTTTTAATTTATTCCAATTTATTATCTATATAATATATAGATTCAAAAGAATTCAGAGTGATAATTCAAATAATAATTTAATAAAAAGTTATATTTTCGTATATTGAAATAAAACATTGCATAAATGAACCAGTTTTGTCAATATATATACATATATAAAATTTAAAAAAGTAAAGCATACACTTCCAGAGAGTAAATATAATATTGTAAGCATTTTGATATTATAAAAAAAAAGCTAAGAATTTCTGCGCGCTTAATTTTTTTGTGGATAAGCATAAGGAAAGCAATATAAGTAGCCGTTTGATACAGTGAACAGAAATTAATGTTTTAAATTTAAGATAAAATTTATGCCTAGTAAATTTTATTAAAATAAATTATTAGGATTTTTACAAAAAATTGGAATAGATTTCATATGAGATGTGTTTACAGATCATTTGCTAATTAATTATATGATATATTTAAGAATTTTTATTTTTCTTTCTCTTGGTTAACAAAGAGCATTTTTTTTTGGTCAAAATTTCAGCTTTTGAAGTGTAGATTTTCTATTAGAACATGTAAGAACATTGGCTACTAATTATCTATCAATATGTAGAATAACACAGTTGTAAAGTGAATTTTTCTAGTTCTTATATTTAATACAAATTTCTGTAAGAGAAAACACATTTTCGTAAGAGGGGTCTCTCAGAACGTAACAATAATTTTAAATTAAATTATATATACATTTAATTTNCCAGGCATACTCTAAATTATATATACATTTAATTTTTCTAAAATATTATATATATGAAAGTACGATACGGTTATTGCTAATTGCTTTGATTTGAGAAAGTAGTTTGATATCTCAGAAAATGCCATCAAAATAACGTAGCGGTAGAATAAGGGATAGTTTAGGGATTTCCAACCATTCATTAAAAAAGGACTTACCAGAGCTAATTAAAAAAAAAAAATTATATGCCTATGAATTATTATATCATTTTTTCTGTCAGAAATTATATTATACACATAGTATGTTCTGTAATTGCCATAATCATTTTTTATAATATGAATTTATACTTATCATTGTCAACCAATTCTACTCGATTGATTAAGAAATGTTTGACCATTGAAGAAATTTAATAAAAAAAATTAAGAATTAAATCTAATGCGAAGTATATTTTAGTTGCTATTCGAATCTCTGCAGCTTTACAAAATCGAATTTGAAGTTTTAGTCACTTGAAAGTTCTGTGCGATTGTGTTGCTAGACCAGAGAGAAACTTCAAACTTCCGACTCGAAAAGTTCCGACTAAGCCCCTAAAGCAGTCAAGAATGGTCTTTTTGTGGGGGTAACATCCCCCGATGTAGATCAGAACTTGGGATATGTACTGTCTGGCGTAAATTTGTATATCGGTCGGTGGGAGGGGGGCATAGTTAATACCGATGGACGATAAATTTGGGCTAATTAGGTCCCGCGAGAGGGAATCTCTGCTTTACTGAATCGATAAATTAGTTTGTAGTTTCCGAGGCCATACAAGAAGACTGCTTGTTCCGTCAGAGATAATGGAAAACTGGTCAGAGCATGGTAGTAGTGGGGGAGGGAAGGGGGCAGTAACCAGTTATATGTTTTCAATGTGTTACAGTAGTGCATCAACATATCGCAAAAGCTGCGTTTACTAAGCAAATTTCATTAAAACAGGACATAATTCAAATAAAATAAAATTTTCAAAGACAATGTAAGCAGTAGGTACAAATCGCTGTGGCTGATATAGAGTCCAACCTCTCCAGTTATATTCTTAAATATTTCAATTTCAAATTAAGAACATAAACATTAATATCCATATTTTAACTTAATTAAATTTTCTATTTTTATAAAATAGCAAAAACGGAAATTTTTCTAATTTTTTTTTCCTGGCGGTAAAATCCCGTTACAAATTTATTTTTCTCTTTCTTTCTGTTAGCCTCCCTTTCAACCCCTTAGGGTAATTGGGGGAGAGACTATATAAAGATTGCAAATGAGATCGAATATCTAAATGAAATATTTAAATACATTTTTGGCACTAAATAAAAATATATAAAATGTGTATATACGAAACTAATCAACTTGGTTCCATAAATCTATCCTGCATTTAGGAATGTAAAAGATGACTCCTTCTACAATTATATTCATTGTAGAAGGGAACACCATATTTACTTCCTCTTATCGGTTCCGTAATAGAACCAGGGTGGTTAGCTTCATAGCCTTTTGGAAAACCTATTGTACAAATATAACATTGGCAGGGTTGAGATATTGCTGAGAAAGAGCATACCTATTTGCTAAGTACAACGCCTTCCATAAAACCATAATTCACATATATAAGAGTTATCCCATTAGTGAATAATGTGGTATTGTTTTACTCCTATTTCTATTATGTCTTAGCTAATTATCTTCTTCATAGAGTTTATAATAGAAATATATTTCAAATATGTACTTCTATATGGAATCAAATAATTCCGAGTCGAGCATGAACAATTCCAAAATTTCTTGTTATGTATTTTTTAATCCACGCAAAAGCTGCTTAATCTTTAACCAGATTAAATATGTTTCATTAAAAAAGAAAATTAATAAGAATAATATCTGATTTTATTTTATTATTAGAATAAAGGAGTGAGATAAATAAATAAAAGACGGCTAATGCTGTTTATAGACTGACATTCACAGTTAAATTCACATGTTATTTTATTCGTATACATATCAAGGATTTTTGGTCATCGAATATAATCATTAAAAAATAAATTTTCCACGTGATACATGCAGTAAATATATGCCCTGCTTGCCAGACATGGAATATTATTCAATTTGATCTTCTCCAAATTTTCTTAAATACAATCTAAAATGAGTTCAAAGAACGGTTGGCAATAGGAAGACCAAATACAAAATTTCTCGCTTCTTATTTTTAAAAATTGTAGAAGATTAAAATTACACACACACACACACACACACACACACACACATATATATAGCAATCAAGAACAAGTGGGATAGAGAGTGCAGTGCACTCACAAAAAGAAAATATCACAAGGAGAAAACTTTTCGTGGATCTCTCGCCCTTCGTCGGTGAGTAGTGAAGATATAATAGAGATACTAGTTATCTCTTCACTCCTCCCCGACGAAGGGTGAGAGAACCCCAAAAATTTTTCTCCTTGCGATATATTTTTTAATTATGTATGCAGCGGTGCAGTGCACTCTCTATCCCTCTTTCTCACTTTATCCTCTCTCTCTTTCTCTCTTTCTCTCTCCCTATATATATACACACATGAAATTATGTGGGGAAACACAAAGACAGTGAATATTTCTTCTTCTGGATTGGATTTATGTATATAAGTTGTATTCATTATTTTCCATTTACTCTCCTTCCCCTTCCGTCTTTGAAGAGGGAAGTACTAAGATCAAAGAAGTCGCCTACAGGAGTATATAGAAAATTCTCTCTTGTTCCTTCTCTGTGAAAGACAAAACACAATCCTCAGCCCCCCCCCCCCAGAATGTAGTGTTCTCCTACAAAAACTATAAAACTTTTTTTTAATTTACTATTCCTCCGCTCTATTAATTTAATTAATAATTCGAATCTTTATCATCAACTTATCAACTAATATATCAAAAATCAACTGAAATTTTCTAAACAAGTATTAACTAAAATTAGTAAATATTTTCGTATTAACATAGTCTCTATGAACCATTGGGGTAAAAATCAATATTTATAAAGGGCTTACATATATTAAATCATCTAAAAAATAAAATTATGTTCTTGCATTAAAATAAAAATTCTCAAGCGTCCCACTCACAACTTTACATCTAAATGTTATAACTTCACTTAATATTTTTCAACGTTAAAATTTCTATAGATTAAAAATAATACATTTTCTTATGGGTTACTTATAAATATTTTCATATTTTTTAATTTTCTTAAATTAATGTAGTAAAATTCAATTAAATTGAAAATCACGCGTTTAAATGGAAACTTCAAGTTTAGAAACCCGGTACTAGCTGAGTCAAAATCTAAGCCATCTTTTTGATTATCCCTTCAATTTTTTTTTCTCCTTTTTAAATTCCACCAAGCTATGATATTATTGAATATATAAAAACATTTTCCAATTAATAAAATAAAAAAGATTATTTCTGTTTATGCCATCTTTGGGCCCTTTTTAAATTGTTTGAAGTGGTAAAAGGAAAGAGTGAAGGAAATATCGATTGTGAAATTATTTATTTTTTGCATTTAGCTAAATTATTAATTAATTGATTTAATGGAATTTAATATTACTTAAATAAGAAACCAAAAGGTATTTGTGTTCACATTCGCAATTGTAGAACGCGATTGTTATTAGCTAAAACAAGTTTAGGAGTAGTGGGAGGAGAGTTTGAATAATTTTCTTTGAATTCGTCTAATTTCTCTGTATAATCATTATGATAAATGATCGATAATACAAAACATATTAAAATAATATTTATGTATAATAATATAAATAATATGTATGACATGGATGGCATTTAAAAATGTAATTAAGAGAGCTGAATACTCCTTTGCTTTTTTTGGTAGATTATCCTAGAGACAAAAGTTTAAAATATTTCTTATTTTCTCTCTCTCTCATTNATATATATACACTCACACACAGGTATGTATTACAGCAGCAGATATTTTCTTTTTTTTTTAACGTAATTATGACAAAATTAAATTTTTTGTGAGGGTTTTGAGGATATCAGGCATTTAAGGAATTCTTATAACCTACCCCCGCTTATTTAAGTCAATAAAAAATTTTAATATCCTGAGGTTTTTGATTTATTTTAGTTGTAGAATAGTGTTAGGGAGAGTATTTGCTGCTTAACTCCATAACTGTGACGTATGTTTTTTGTAAGTTCGATTTATCATGTTCGATTGTAGATTATAACCTTACTTTTATAAAACGTTGTTGTTGTGTGTAAAGTTTTATTGTGAATAATAAAGAAGTTATTGTAACTGTGTTTCAAGTGTTTATTTCTATATTATAACCCATATAGATTTACTTTAACAAATAATCTTCTTGAAAAGAGAAAGTAAACAAATGAATAAAAGTAATTGGAAGAAAAAACACAAAAGATACTTAAATTCTTAAATCCTAAAGAATGGACATTAGTTTTGAAATAATCGTTTATCGTCCTTATCTTTAAGAAAATAAGAAATATAATTATAAGAAACCATATACAGAGAGCAATATGATAATATTTGATCATTAATATGAGGAATATGGTAGAGTTGTAATAAACAATGTTGATGATCCTATAAGCAGATATATATGATTGTTATTAAATTTTCCCTTGGGGATGTTTTCACTCGGATTCGCAATAATTCTATTTGGTAAATAATGTATGTATCTTACAATGTATCTCAGAAATCCCCAGCGCTTTCAGAAGCGCAGAATGAATTAGTCCCGGGTTTGGAGCTCAATTGAGAATAGCAATTCAATTGCAGACTCCATTGAGCGTTATAACGAAATACTGAATGCCCCCCCCCCCCCCTCAGGAAATAAACATTTTCTCCTTGAGGAAAACTTAGAGGGGCTCCTTCTAAAAGCAATATTGGAAACTCAATAGCTGCCGTTCCACGAGTCCAGAGAAATACACTGCCCTCGAAAGAGAACACAAGAACTATTTGGACACACACATAGGGGTGAGGGGGTGTGAGGAATCACTCAGAAAACAGAAGCAATAACTTGGAATGTTCTTTCATGGGGTTGATAGAGTGGGGGTGACATTATATCCCGTGTTGGGCTTAGACACGCAGCTTATCTTCCCAGGGGTGGGGGGATTATTGGATCCTCGCAGCTTGATCGGGTGCCTGTCTGGAATACCATAGTTGTTTGTGTTGTTGCGCCTGTCGGACCCCGTTTCCTGCAAGTTAGTTCAAGCATTTATTACATACATTATTTATGGAATTTATAGATCAAAATAAATTGTTGTATAGAAGCATTTATTTTTTAATATTGGATTTTTTTTTGTTAGGGCTCGGTCAAGGTTGATCCAAAAAATTCAAATTTTTAAAAATGTGTATTTTTTAAATTATCTGCCAACATTTCGGCTGACATTGTAAGCCATCTTTAGAGCTATCATGAAGGCGAGAGGGGACGTCGTTTTCCTCAGTCATGAAAATGTGATCTTAGGGGCACTAGGTCCCCTCTCGCCTACATAATAGCTCTGAAGATGGTTTACAATGTAAGCCGAAATGTTAGAAAATAAAAAAAAATACACATTTTTTAAAATTTGTATTTTTTTGGATCAACCTTGACCGAACCCCAACAAAAAATATATAATAATAATATCTACAGTAAAAAAAACTCTCCATTTATTTATTAATAATTTTTGTTCGGTCTATCTAATGAAAACTATTCACCTCATTAAATAAATAGCGAGAATAACTTTAAATTCTGCAAATAAAACTTTTATTTTAGATATATAGGATTTTAAGTTACCAATTATTTTTATTTTAGATATTTATTTTTCAAATTTCCCTCACTTAAAATTATATCAGAGTTCTCATAGATAGAGATTTTAAAATATATTTTATAGGGTCCAGGGCGGGAATTATTACAATTACCTTTACAAAAAATATGTAAGATTGTAACAGGCAGTATATTAACTATAGTTTGGAATTTTCGAATTCGATACTGATTTCATATATACCTCACTAAGTAATAAGTAGTGTGTCTATGTATTTCTTTTCACGTTATTGGATATACTTTATCAATAACTGTTCAATTTAAACCTTAATTATATTAATTTCTATACATTCGTAATCTTATATTGACATTGACTATATAGGTTTGAAAAAAGATTTATTTACTTAAGAATTTTCGTGAACAAGTGTATGTTTTATTTGATGAAATTCTCGAAGATAGGAATTTGAAGAAAACGTCTTGAATGTACTTTTATTTTTGCACGACATGAGGAAAACTGGGTTCTAAGTCCTCTATCGGGACACTAAAGCGATGACAGCTGATCCCACCACAGACATCGATAGCTAACCTGTGGCTGCTGTTAGCGAGGGAGCGTAAATCGATACTGACCCAAATCGACCTTCTAACCCCCCCCCTTCTTTCGGTAGCCTAATTTCGTCTCTCCCTCTGCCCCTACAACCCTTCTCAGATGTATTTCCTTCCTGAGTCGAACACAGGTCTCTTTGTCCCCGTACTTTGTCCATCCAGGCATACTCTCTTATGATCTTCAATCCCACTTCTTAGATCTCTTCCCTGTGACTTTCACAAGTCTAGACGCTTTTTACTCTCTCTCTATATATATCCTTTCCATCTACAGTTTCTCTTATCCTACATTCTCTTATATCTGCGATAACCTATAGAGATTAATACATGCTCATTATTCTTTTTCTTTCTCTCTGTATCTTTCTATAGTATTCTTCCGCCAACGGTCCCGTTGCATAAAATACAAAAATTTTAATATTGTTAACTTGTTGAAATGATGAGAAAAAATCAGCTGGGAAGATTACTAGAGGTTATGAGAAAACCGTATTCTACACTCGGAATAATAGAACTCTTCATATTTTCAAATACTTTTTATTTAATTACCTCAACAAGTTTCATGGTTACGGAGGTGAATTGAGTTATTAGTATGTGAATTAAATGTATAACAAAGGAGAATATATCTTATTGGAGTTGTTTTCGTAAAAGACTGAAAATTTTAATCTCAAATCCTTCATACATTTACCTAAAATGATTTTTATGTATATTTCATTTGCCTCCCCATTGTGTCAGGCAATAATTTTATTCTTCATAGCCAGTTTCCCTTATCCTCACCTTCGACAACACGACATATACACATAATTCCAATTACACATTCCTGTTATCATGCTGTGATCTTCAAGTGATCAAGAGAGGGAATGGCAGACTCCTTTAGACTTATTTTTCAATTATTATGGCTTAGCTGCCTTCAGAGACACTCACAGACACACACACATACAAAAAATGTCACGATTTTTAATCTGTTGTTGGTCACAAAGCCTTATTAAAAGTCAGTAAGCTTGTAGGAGAGTCAAATTTTTAAAGCTTCTAATAATTTTAATTTTATTTTTCTTTGTTAAATTTGTCAAGAGACTACTTAATAAAGTTACTTTATATTTTTATATATTCACACGCACACACACAAACATATCAAAGTATTGATTTATTTTCCTAGCGCAATTATAATTATGAAATAAATCAACATTAAAGATATTATGTGAATATAGAATAAGTAATTCGAAGAAAAAATATGTTAATTTAAGCTTAACTAATCAATGTAATAATTTAAAAACTGGCCTCTCTCTTGAATTATATAAAAAAAATAAACAAAAAGAAATATATTTTCTACGTGGCATTCAAGCTGACGGCACGGACGAGTATTCATTATGACTGAAGAGTTCTCGCCTTTCTCACGAACTGCAATTATTTTAGAAGAAGAACGCTAAATAAAGAACGAAAATTAATGTGGAAAGATAAAGTAATAAAGCGCCATAATCTAAGAAAGGGTTGTGGATGACTCGTTTATAGTAGACTCCCGCCAAATACAGTAGATAAGGGAGTGATAAGACGTTCCCGCCCAAATGATAACAGATCCTAACGAGGTGGCGGATTAGTGATGACTCCTCCCTCTCTCGTCTTCTCCCCATAGCTCAAGTCATTATCAAAAGGCGGATGGAATATTTCACAAATTATGAGCCTGGATAACAGTTCCATTGTTACGAACCAAATTTTACAAGGCTCTTATTTATTTGTATTGCGGATTTTTTTTTTTTTTTTTTTTTTTTTTTTTTTTTATGGAAAGAATGGACATATTATAAGCGATATAAAGATATTTCACGATAACTGTCTCGCCGAGAAGGACGGTAATAAGAGAAGGGTATCAGGTATACTACCTTGGACGTTTAAATAAAAATATTTGTATGGCTCGCTGTATTAGAGCACAGCTCAACCACACAACTAAGAATGTAATTCGCAAACCGGGAGACAGCAGGCACTTCTCTTCTTTTGAAAGGGGCTGAGACCTCATAGAGGACGTAGAGATCTTCTTTTGAGCGGGGGCTGTAAGAGATCCAGACCTTTTCTTGAGGACATAGAATGGATATGCATAATGGAATGGAAGACTAAGAAGACTACTTGCAGAGTGAGGAAATAAATTCAGCGGGAAAGACAACCACTTCAGAAAGATTGATTGAAGGAAATATATTGTCGAAAAATAGTATTTGGTGTGACCATTGAAAATACAAAAAGATATTCTCGGTAGGTATGAATAAGTGCTAGATTCATTGGAAAATTACCTGTGCGCATACTCAGAAGTGTCTTTCTATTTGATGACCTCTCGTCTGATACTCCATACTACACTCGGCTCAGACCGGCTGCAGAATGGAAACTGGCTCTCTCCGATGTCGAACCATGGAATGAAGGAGAGCTGGAAGGAGCTATTGAGAAATGTAACATAAGGAATGGGCCGGACCCCGATGGTACCCATGCGGTGATCTTAAAAAAATGTTAAGGATCTTATATTGAACCACTTGATTCGCAACAATACTTGCCTAAATCAATGGGTTGTTCTTCACTTATGGAGAATTGCGATGGTCGTAACAATAGAAAGGTTAGGGCAGAACTTACTGTAAAACCATATAGGCCAATATGTCTGCTGAATGTCGCAGGAACAATCTTGGAGACACTCGTTTACCTTAGTAGTAGAGAAATTATGTTGGGGTTCGGTCATGAACATGGGATAATTAAAATTGTATAAATTGTATTTTTAGAATCTACTTTGACCGAAACCTAACTAAAAATATGTATATACTAATAATCTCTCCATTCCAAAAACTCTTCATTTGATCATTTACCTTAAGATTTGAGGTATTCATCCAGGAGCTGCCACCAGGGTAATTTGGCAGCATTTAAGAGACAATCCTACAGAAAAGACCATTTCTTTTAACTCAAAGTATGTAATGGCGAACTTTAATGGTGTTTTTAATGCTTTTGTTAGGCTTTGATGGCTAGCAATCATGAATTACTCTTGTGATTGCAGAGCTTCATTCCAGCCTCCTGATGGCAAAAATTGAAGTGAAAATAAGCAGAGGTTGTGCACAAGGATCCATCTTAGCAATGCGTTTTTGGAGGATTGTAGTGGATCCCTTCTTAAAAATGTTTGAAGCAACAGGTCCCCAGCACATTGCGTTTGTTGATAACCTAGCGGTTCTGGTCTAGGGGACATCAAGAGTAAAACTAGAAGAAGGTATGACAGCTGTTACTGGCTTGATTAGGAACTAGTGCTTTAAAAATAAACTGTCGCTGAACGTCAAGATAACAAAGACAGTTTAATAAAGTTTCTGAAGGGAAAATGAATGAAAGAGGGCTTTCAAGACTTCTTATCGATGACCAAGTTATTAAAACATCGTTGAAAATGAGGTACCTTGGGGTGTCTTCAGGCCCAAGGTTCAATTTCGTTCCACATTTAAAGACGCTTCGAGACCAGACCACTGTGAGATTCTCTTAAATAAATTTAAAAAATTTATGCTAAAAGCACGGTGTCTAAATTTCAAAAATATATAGTTGCTTTATAAAGCAGCTTATCATTCGGTGGTGTTGTGCGGTATACCACCTTGGATATTAGAATTAAATCACAGTGAAATGAATATTTTCATTCAATCCCAAAGAAGTGTCCTAATACTGGTTTCTGGAGCATATCGTACTGTATCTACAGCGATTATTGGACTACCTAGATCTTCACCGGTCATGTGGACTTTAACGGTAAGCCTCATTTCTTCAGCCGAAGAAATAATCAAGCATTTGAATGTGAAGTAGATCTGGAGAATGCTCACTAGATTTTACGCAGCTCTATCTACAATACAGAAAAGCAGAAATTGGCAGTATTATACGGATTGGTTGAAAGGCCGTTGCCTTGTAGAGAACAAATGAATTTATGAAGGATTAAGATGTTTCCCGAGAGAAGTTCCTCAAGTAAAAGTGACTTGGTGTATACCAGGAATAGTTTGGAGACCTGTAGAATACAGCTGGCTCCAGATTCAGATACCCCATTGCTCTTTTAACGGCTCATATTCTTGTTAGACCAGATAATCTTTGTTTCTCCTCCATTTTGAAGCCTAATAATGTTTCATCTTGCAGGAGGGCACTTCATACCAGCTTCGTTTTCCATGATGGGCTCCCATTGTCATCGCGTATCGAAATAAGTTAAATTATTATATCAAATTAACTGAGAAATTAAAAGAACCGCTGATATAGGAGCCATGCCCAAAGGTACTGCAGATGTAAATAAGTACAAAAAAAAAAGCAGTGAGGAGTCACTGACAAATTGCGAGAGATCCCCAACATTTTGCTCCTTGTGATTTTTTTCTTTTTGTGTGTGCACTGCACTCTCTATCCAACCTTTTCTTGATTACTACATACATACACATATATATATATATATATATATATATATATATATATATAGTTTTTGGAACCATTACGCTCCCTATAACTTTGGTGGTTTGGGATGTATATTAAGATATTTAGCAATAAAGTTTCCGACTTGTTTACCAAGTGCTTCGGAACAATTTGAATTCACAACACATTTTAAATGAATATGACTGACGACATTTAAAGGTTATAGTTTGAAAGTGTATATAGTAAAAAAAAGAAAGTTGTCCAGACAATACAGGGATGCGGAACTTCTGAGAAGAATTAATTTTCAAAGTATTCTTAGCTTTAAAGCACAGAGATAAAAACGAAAGAAGTGTGAGTGGCACTTAAGTCTCCAACAACTCACCCCTTGGCCTTGGTATTAATAAAGGAGAGGGGTTGAATATTTCTCGAAAGCAAAGTATAATCCTTCGCCTTGATTTACGCCCGTTATTCTTTTCATTAGGAAATAGCAATTATTCAAGGGAATTCTGTGAGAGATCTGCGATGAAACGCAACTGAATTAGAATTTATGGCTCCCTCTCAACCAATCTCTCTCCTTCACCTTTCTCACTCCTTCTTTCTTTTCCTCTGTCTTCAAAATAACGACTTTCTTTACTCTGCCCTTCAATTCCACTTAGAAAGTTCATTCGTCTGCCTCACTCAGGACAAATATTGCACAATCTTCGTTTACTCTAGAAATGTGTTAAGGAAGCCATTTTGATTCAATTTTATTTGGCTACCAGCCAGTAATGTAATTTGTTAAGATATTGTATTAAGTCAACATCTTACAGAAGCCGAAAAAATATTCAGTTTGAGACTAGCAGCTGATGATATAATTTATGCTTTTTGATTTGTTTGATTCAATGATATATGTAAATATTATTTATTTAGTTAAATGAGACGTAGAATGGGGAGTAACACAGGGATCTATACTTAATCCCATTTTGTACACAATTTTTAATGGAATCTAAAATTTGTTCATTTGGGATCATAAGCAGAAGATTCTAGCCTAGTCTAGATAATTAATTATGTCTAGATAATCGCCGTCTGAACAAAAAAGAAGAAAATGTCCTCAAAGTTCAGATATAATTTTTGGCAAAAAATAATTGTTTAAAAAATGTGAAAAAAATAATTCGTCTTATTGATATCAATGCAACGTTGAATAATACAAAATTGAACTTTGATGATTACTTTTTTCTTTTTTGGAACCACTCAGGGCTTTTGGAGGAATAAACAATCTATCTTCATGTAGCCCTCCCATTCTGCAACACCCGTAGCACCAGGAAACTTTTCATTTCTCGATAATGTTAACTGTACTTGAGTTAGTACTATTTTCTATAGCAAGGAAACTGCAAAACTCTATAAGGCTTTATAGTATTGTATAATTTCAACTGGTATTTTATAAACCTACCGTGCAGAAATTTGTGCCTGGATATGGGCCAACATACCCACAATTCCCAGCTTTCATATAGTACTCAACTATTTTTTTATCCTCTATTTATCGAACAATCTCCAGCCTCTTTAATTATTCAAATAAATAATAAAATAAATTCTATACTGGTTCCTTTCAAAAAGTTTGTTCAACAATGTCTTAGATAGTTGGTTAAAACGGAATTATATTTGCTTATATTAATAATTTACTATTGCTCAATAACAATATTAGTTGATAAAATTAAGGTTCGTATCCGACGGTATTAGCTGTGTGAATTTACGTTTTCGTGCGGCTTATCCCCTTGACCAACCTTATGTTTGTGTTCGCATCCTATACACATGTGGTTGGTCAGTCTCGTTCTTCCGTACAATGGAGGCAGGGGGTGAGCGATGCGAGGAGTTGCTAACAGCTTCAGAACTTCATGGGCGTCAGAATTAATGCCGAAGGACGCACGAGGGCTTGAAAACTACCCTAGTTTTAGTAGACATTCTCTTTCTCACCCCTAGGGTACTACCCCCTTTACTGACGACCTACTTCCCAAGTCCACCCCCTAATTCCGAGCACTGCACTCCTAAAACTCCTGAAATATTTACTTGAGACGCTATTTCGTTCGTCTTCTAATTCCGTTTGTACAACTCCCCAGATCCAAGAACTAACTGAACTTCATATTAAAGTGCTCTTCATGTATCTTTTAAGATTTTAAATTTATAATATTTTAATAATGTATTTCATAAGACAGATACGTACTTTAAGCTATTAACGTTGATACAAGTACCAAATTTAAAAATATTTCGTTAGTTACCGCCCCACGACGCAAGATGAATGCGATTTAGCAAATTTTATTTCTTAATTGTTGGGAGCATTGTATTTTTTATGTATTTTGTACAATGTAGGTCAATATAGACCTCTGATAATTACCGTATGAAGACACTATGTCTGTATCAATTGGGCAAATTTCATAAAGCGGAATTTTATTAAAGATAAATTCATATTAGCTGAATAAAAATGTTTATATTTCGACAATTTTTATTTTTTCAATGTGTTAGCCTCCTTTTTCACCACTTAGGGTAATGGAGGGAGGGGCTATCTCAGGTTGCTACCTCATTCGAAATACCCTAGGCTCAGGGCAATCTTATATTTCTCAATAAATTTCATAATTTTGAGTTTTGAGAGTGGTGACACTAGTCACCTCCTCTCCTTGTGTGACTTTCATTAATGTCATTTATTTTCTATTATACATGGTTGTCAAATTACAAAATGTTTTTATTTATTTTTAACAGAATGTAATATATAAATAAAGGTTATATATATTAAAATTTTGAGTTATTTTTGTTTCTTTGCTCATTTAAATATTTCAAGCTTATAGAACAATATAGCATAATTTGTCTTTGAGTTTTAAAATTTAGTTAGGCTCAATGAATTTTTTTTTTTTTTTTTAGTGATTTAGCTCTCTCAATTTCCTATAAATGATCGCTTTTTTTCTCATTTCATCCAATTAAAAAATCCAGATCATTGACTGCTCTCGTTACAAATAAGCTGAGGTGATGCTCATCAGTATAAAGGAAAAAGGTATATTTATGTGAAGGAATAGTTATTTATCCATACATTAAAGTTTATTCCATCATATATTTGAGGTTAAACTAATGGAGATATGGGATTTATAGCTCTGGTACTAAAAGCATATGACGATCTGGCGCAATTTGATAGGTGCACGACTGGGAATAGCACTTTCTTCACAAGAGTCTAGAAGATTCCTTGTCCCTTGATAATGAGGGTATCTGGATGTGGGACATCAATGTCAGTGTGTGACAAAGTTGATTGTAGATAAGTTTTTAGTGACTGTATCGCTTGTGTTAAATGCGCTTCACCAATAGATCACCATCAAACTTGTCGTTATAAGCCTCTTTATATGACTATTTTATGTTTATCGTTAATTTAAAATGTCACTAGTTTTGTTTATGCATAATTATTTTTTGATCTTCAATTGTTACTTTATATTTATTATGAACAAATAAGGAATAATGTAAATTTACTTTGGCAGAATGAAATATCTTAATCAAGTAACGGATGAGAGGTACCTACAAATGTAATATTCCTCACAGATCTGGGTGGATACTTCTTGACTTCATTTGTCTCCTGGAATCGTTCACAATTTAC
The DNA here is from genome assembly GCA_000696205.2 of Oncopeltus fasciatus. NCBI lineage: Eukaryota > Metazoa > Arthropoda > Insecta > Hemiptera > Lygaeidae > Oncopeltus > Oncopeltus fasciatus. The sequence continues at coordinate 40,298 of KZ807949.1, forward strand.
TTTTGAATACTCTGAATTTGTTTATAGTTTTCCAAAATGTGTTTAGAGTTGCCCAAAAGGTTTCTGAAACCTGACGATTAGCTACTGAAGAAATAATTAAAAGTCCTATTAACTTTCTTAGCTCTCATGTGAATTTATATCTTTCTAATGAAAATTTATTCTTCCGTGATCTTGTAATTGATAATTCAATTTTATTTTAAATTTTAGATAATCCTTATCAAACCAGGGTTATATATTTTTTCAGCAAAAGAGATTTATTTTCATATATATTGATTTTATGATATTGAGGGATTTGTGACATTGGACATAGTGTCAATAAAGAAATATTCATTTCGTCCTGAGTCACTTCCAGGTTGTTTAAAATTTCAGTTTATGGTGTTTGGTTTTGACAGCTGATCTTCCCACTTCAGTTATATTATATATTCGTAATGTATTAGAGTTAAATGTTCCGTAACTTTCAAATTTCTTTAGTAATAGTGTGATTTTTAACAAAAACTGGTCCGAAATAGTAAAATAGTTACAAAGCTATGAAATTCCCATCAGATAACCCTGAATTGTAGAAAATTTTCTTTTCTTAGAGGTAAGTGATGCTAGTGTAAATTACAATTTATTATATATAACAGTATATTTTTGATTAATACGATAATTTAATCATAATCATTTTTATATTAAAATATTTTAAATTGGAAAGTATTCAACGTTTGTAATTTTCAGCTTTTCTTGTTTTGTGCTTGTTATTGCTATCTTTGATGTGATTTATTTTTACTCTTCTCTATTAGTTATATTTAAAAAAGAAATTATCAGCATAGCTAGTTTTTAAACACATGTATGTGAATATTTATACATATTCATCTTATCAAAATATTCATCTTTTTTGTTACTTTCATAACCGACAAGTATTAAGAGTAAGAAATTAATCAGGTTTCACCCTGGAGTATTTATATACTTCAGGAGTATTTATATTTAATTGAATAGTTTACTGTCATGTTGTATAATTGTGTGGTTAAATTTTAATTTTATTCTGTAAATTATTTTCTGTCTTAAAACATACCACATCAATGTATGTTATTCCAGTCTATAATCATAAAAGTTGAATAGTGTGTATTGTATTTCAGATCTGATGATAACTTACAAGTTGTCAAAATTTCGGTAAAAATATAATAATTACCCAACAACATCAGAGTATTTTATTTTTATTTTCCTGGCCGAAACCCTGATTAATTTACCACGGATAATTTAATTAAACATGTTTTTTCTGTGTGTGGAATTAAAAAAAATTCTTATAGATGGTTTTATTCATCGTAATTACAACATTTTATTATTACTTTCTGAAAATTTGAATTAATATGAAACCAAAAGGATTAATCAATTTTTAACCTAATTGAGGAAAACTCTAGCCAATTAAAAATAAATTCGATGGTATTTAAATAAAAGTGAGATATGTAAGTAAAAGCTGGAGCGTAAGTGTCCCGTGAGGTAATTCCAGAGAGTTTTTCAACAGCATTAAGGGTTGGGGAGGAGGGGGTGGGGAGACGAAGAAGTGTAGTTTTCTTCCCTGGAGCCGATGTAAGACGGATGCTGGAGGGAGTTTCCCCTTCCAAAGAGGTAGAACTTCTCCAGCTAACATTCACCTAAATGGTCGTGGATACTTTCTTCAGTGGAGCTCGTTCACTGCTGACTCACTCAACTTTGATTTCCTCACACTCGGGAAGGCTTCTCGCGTGAAGAGTTACTCCCTTCTGAAGTGATCCCTCAGTCAACCAATCAGCTGGAGGCAGACTTACAAAGAACATTCAAAGGTCTTTACCTTACCTATAACAGACTTATGGACATTTCACATTGTAGTTGTGAAAATGGCTTCCGTGATCCTAAATACGTACATTCATTTCATATTCTACATTTTTCCACCACTGTAATTAAGTTTCTTAAATAAATAAATAAAATATTTATGATTTTTCTTATTAAGATTAGAACGCTAAATAAAGAACGAAAATTAATGTGGAAAGATANTATATATACAGATATGGGTTCGTGTGTGAATGTAAGAAAATTTAACTAACCATATTTTTTATTTTCTTTAATGTAGAATCTATGAAAGACAACACATTTTTAAACTTAAGTTTTGGTACCAATAGCTTTTATAAATAGCGTAATTTGCGGATGTAGAGAATTTGCTGCAATACATATGTCTGATAAAAATTGTAATCTTAAATTATCTTACTACTAGGTACGTCTATTAAAAAAACTCACATAAGTAAATAAACAAATCGTAAATTAATCATTCATTGTAAAAAAATAACATCATGTTTGAGGCCAAAATGCGAAATAAATACGCCTAGAATAAATATTTTGATATGATTTGGCTTATTGGTGCTAAAGCTTTGTAATTATCGTGATGCATAAACAAATATCCATGAGAAATGTGTCTTGTAAGATAGCAAATTATATGAATAACGAAAGTGTATCCTCTATCGTCATACTTGAGACTGTAATAAACTGTATCTCTGTAGTCTCTTATCTAACGACCAACTTTCAATGCTAATATTAAAACAAATTAAACCAATAAAATAGTTAATATTTTTTTTAAATTGCACGTTCTAGAAGAAACTGTAGGATATGAATAAAGTAAATACAGTAATGTATAGATATACGTGAATTGCGGTTGTATGTATGTGTCTTTTCTTTCTTTAACTACAAAAAGAAGTGGGATGCACATAAATTGCCTCCACGCACACCCTAAAGCACCCTCTCAACTGGCCAATGAAAAACAAGTTAGTTTCATTTAGAAGACAATTTAGTTAATTAGGTAATCTCTATTATCCAAGACCTTATATACACTGTTCTCTGTAGAACATACTTTTTCTTGTAAAATTAATTGACTAAATAAAATTTGTTTTGTAGCTTATCTACAACAGAATATTCCTCATATAAAATTCTAGTAACATTATTTTAAGATTAAAAAACTTATTACTGGAGAGCTCCAAAAGTGTATTTGTCATCTCAATTAATAGTGAAACCCAATGTAAATAACAATAATAACTGACTTTTACTTTGTTTTTCACACTGGGATACAAGCTATTTTAAAGGGATTTGGGAACTGCAGTCTGAATAGTCAGTCTCCAAAGTCCTTCTTAACGCCTCGACTTCTTTATCAACAGCTTCCTCGCTTGTACAGGTGGGATTGATGAATGATTGCCCGTGAACTGAAGGTGAAATCGCCGTTCTTTGAGGTGATAACGCCTCACCTAGTGATAAAGTCCATCTGTATGTTCCTCCGACGGCTTGTAGTCGCCGAGTCCCAAGCTACGTTCCAGGCGTTGGTGTCCATGCCTATCAGGGTTATGTTTCCTGTGAGAGTAATTACTTCTTCGAGTTCCTCAAGGACATGGCTTATGTCTTCACTGATATGACAGATCGGCCGACCTGTTACTGTCTTGCCCACATAGGAATGATGACGGCGGCAATTGGGTTAGTGGCTTAGTCCCACCATATCAGCACCTGCTTTGGAAGTGGTGATCGCTGCTAGTGAGGTCTTCGTAAGGAATCTCATCTGTGTTGGTGTTTCCTGGACAATAACCAGATTAGCCCCAACCACGTTTGCATGCCAACATCATTCCTCAGCCTCCCTAAGGTTTCGCAGTACAAGAACAAGATATCATCAACATAAGCTCGGCACTTATTTAATATATTGCCAATCTCTTGATATTTATTACATCTTAGCTGTTCGATAAAGGGTTAAGCACTAATCACTATGCAGCCAATTTAAATTTTATTTAGGAACACGCTTCTCGTGTGGCTATTGATTTTTGTAATCCAAAGTGTAAAAATACTACCCCTAATTCCACACTGGAGTTGGGGCCTAACTGCCAGACTACTTCTGGAAGTTTCTCCTCAATTGGGTCCACCGATTTGAGGCCCCAGTCAACACCAATCTGGGGAACCATGAGTACGTAATTCGTCGGACGATGTCAGCGTAGGTCACATTTTCTGTGACATTTTCATCTTTGCAACGTTTTCTGTAGTGTCAGTTCTGACAATGACTGCCCATATTTTCGTCTTGACAACGCTTTTGACCTTGTCGCGTAATTAGTCAAGGTTCACAGACTTCTTCATCAAGGATAATTCTTGTCCTGTTTATTGCTTACAGCCTTGGCCGTAGCGGATGAGAACGGCTGTCCGTTTCATTTTATTTCCTGTGGATTGGAGTATTCCTTCGAAAGTAAAACTGCCAGTGGCTCAAACAAACAAAAAGGGTTATAATTAAGTCTTAAAATCCAAAATACTTAGTTTTGAGTGTTAAAAATAATTTTTAAAATCTTAGCATAACAATAACCTCATGTATTTACCATTTCATGAACATCTGAACAAATAACCTCATGACAGAGACACCAATCGATTTGGGACTTTTAACCTATTAAACGCGTTAATATCTGTAGAGCTTTCCTTGTTAACTCTTTTGTTATTTTTTATGTATATTTTAATAAATTTGCAACCGCTTGGACCGAAAGAGGTTTTATGAAGAGCCACTTCATAACAAAATCTTACAGGACTGGTTGGGTCTATATTTCCTTATTATAAAAGCATGAACTGTGCTGGATTCGAACCCGCTGCACTTCGGATAAACCGACACCCCTCTTCTACTTCTTTAGAGGTGGAAATTTTGATTTACGGTGAAAAAAAAGTCCCATCGTCTTAAGCTTGTTTACCCATAAGTATTTTTTCTAATACCGAGTTAATAGTAGCCCATTCTGCCTTGCACTAAATAAAATAACTACAATCATAAATATTCATATAAGCGGAAATTACTACTTGTTGAAAACGCGTTGCATATTTCTGCGGGAAATTAAATAGGTAAGTGGTGGGGGGGGGGGGGGGGGCGGATGCGGGTTAGTGTGGGAATTCAGTTGAAATGTGGACAGAATCATGAGCGGTAATTCTGGGCAGGCACTTCCACAACGACAGGTAATTTATGTTGGCTCCTGATAAGAGGTTCCGTGCACGAAATTCAGCGCCCTCTCTCGGATTCCTATCAACTCCAGCTGTGTCGGATGGTGGATTTCACCTGCTTTCCGCCGAGCGGTCTCGCTTAATTATTACTATTTGTCACAGAATCTCTAAAAACTCATCTAAGAACCACTTGATGATGCGTGTGCCACCTATCATTATCTTATATTAGATAATTATCTCTACTATAAATTTATCGGTCAAAATGAACTATGTCTCTCAAAACATGGAATTGTTAAGATATTTATTTTATAAAGAGGAACGAGTAAAGAAAAATGTATGAGTATTGTCAATCTAAGTTATTCCTCCCTTCAAATTAGAACTCTGGCGCAATCCCTGATCGATATCATTATTTGAACAATGTATTATATATATTTATTCTGTGTTATTGATGAGAATGTATTGACGTGAAAATTTTCCTAATATATCCAAAATGGAGTCCCTAGGCTATTGCATGATATCTGTAACTTTTTTTTCTCTATAATTTTGTAGTCCTACTTATTGTTCCCGTGAATATTTACAATTTTTATTTTGTATCAACAACGAAATTGATTTTTGAGCCTGTATTTTTGTAACTTTCAACTGCGTGTGAACTTCAACAAAAATTAATAAACTCTTCTCTATTTCATCTGCAAGACATATTTTTCTTGACTCCTTCTTCCCTCAACCCTGACTCTCCATTTCAAATATTTTTTACGGTTTCATTTTTACACATTTATTAGCCGTAGGTGTTTCAATTTTCTAACTGAGCCAGTTATTTATTAATTAATATACATTATTTTTAATACATGATGTATTCAGAAGTAAATGTTTTAACTTGAATTATATGCTGTTGAGCAATTAGAGACAGAGTCCTGTTGGTTCATAGACAGGAGTAAGTAATTCCTCAAAAAGAGCTTTATACCAGTGAAAACACTAAATGAGTAGCAGTGATATTTAAATGAGGGTGTTTTTGAGAGGACATGAGGACCCAGAGTGTCTCTTAATAAATAGCCCGTTTCGTTAGAATGTCTGAGGGGTGGTTTTCCCTCCCTCTTTGACTAAAAGGTCCGGTGCGGGGGGATAACTGAGTTATGTGTCTGTTTGCTACCCCTACCCTGTATAAGCACGATAAATTTTTGGTTCGCTGCCACTGGGGGTTGACAATTCAGCTAAAGCAGTTAGGGGTAAGTTAGGTGAAGTTACTTAAGTGACGATAATACGCCAGTTCTTTGTGTGTCGCAAATATGCTTACAAAATAATTATTTTCATGGCGAACCCTTAGTGAATCGTTTAATCAGAGTTTCTTCAGTATCCTGAACTAACAATAATCATTAAAAAAAAAGCCCGTCATGATGGAACAGTGTAAATTAATGTTCTTCCTAAGAACCTAAGTTTATTATCATTTATATTTCCACGCAACTTAATCCCTCTAATTATAAAACACTTGTATCATCAATAGAAAATAAATTGTTAAATATTATTTAATTATTAATTTAAAATAATTAAATTTGTATTTACAGTTTCTTCTTCCGGGTTGGCCGTATCAAATTTTTGTTATTTGCCGAGCTTTCGCACATCATGTGATGGCTTCTTAAGGGCTGAAAAAAGAATAAGAGTTGTAAAAGAGAGATTTTTAAAATCCAGGATTTGACACGGTCCCACCCGGAAGAAGAAAGGGTAAATACATCTGACGACCGTCGAAGCCTAGGTGAACAAGAATTAAATTTACATATAAATAATCACATGTCTAAACTAAATATTACGCCAGAACCAACGAAAAATTTTTTTTTCCTCTCTTTTTTTTTCTTTATAATAAATCTTAGATATGTTTTCTTTATAGTAAACTCGATCTTTCTTTCCAAAATTTAATTTATAACAACAATGATTGCGGCATATGTTCTTAAATTTAAATTTAGGATTCAGGTGAACCCCTATCGTATGAATAGCGGAAAAACACATTTAATTAAGAAAAATTGAAAAAAAATTAACTTTAAAGTTTTGAAAGACACCATATGCTCACTTTTCCCCCTGCTTTTATTTATTATATATATTTATATGACAGCCGCAACTTTTTCATTATATATATATACATAAATTGTGTTAGATGCGTTTACAAAACCTTTAAAGAAAAAGACTAGTGTAAGTGGAGACATTACTTAAAGTTCATTGTTATTGAATGATATTTATCTCGAAATTTTGAAATAACTAAAAAATGTAATCTAGTTTTTAGTACAAAATGGGTCAATATGGGTGTAATTATCATCCCTTATAATTATGGCCTCAAATTATGGGCTCTGGCAGACGGTTTAATCATTGTCAAAATCTTTGTTGTTAGTTTTCGTTGTTAAATTAATTTACTTGTTAAATAATAATAATGAAGATTATCTATCTATATATATATATATTAAATCACAGTGAAATG
>KZ807949.1:47756-60590 GCA_000696205.2 Oncopeltus fasciatus
CACCCCCTTCTTCATATATATATATAGATTCGCTCAGAAAGTAAGGGAATTTGTGACAAAGAAGTTCAATAATCTGTTTTTTTACCATATTTGTAATTTCAGCAGATTTATATGAGTCCCATGTCACTTGTATTGAGTAATTATATTTTTTACTAATGATTTTTATTATTTTTTTTAAATTTATTTATTGCGCATCGACTGCTGATGGTCATTATTATTCTCATTTCTGTATAATTATTATTGTGATTAAACCAATAAAAATCTATTAACTATTATTATCCTTATAATGTTCCTTAAGACATTTATAAGGAGTGATAACATTAGTATTTAATGTTTAATGATTTTTCAAGTTTTCTATAAATACTTCTATGGTGTGAATGCTGTATTACTAATTGCAGAAACTGTTAAAACGTGTCCAGAAAAATTTCTTTAAGAAGCACTTCAACAGTTTCACCTACATTTTCTCTTCCCAAGGTTTAAGACTCTTTATCGGTAGAAGTTCTACTGGTTTTCACCTGATCAAGGCTACGACGCCCTTCGTCGTGTAGAAACTAAAGGGCCTAGATAGTCCTTCACTAAAGTTTCGGGAAAACCCTTTACGGGTTCGATAACGGAGTGTTCAGCAGAAACTTCATTAGCGTTCGTGACTGTTGTCTGCACCTGCCGGCAAGTTTGAGTTATGTGTCCGAAGGAGCTCTCGACTCAAGCGGCATCGAAAGTAATTAATATCACTTATATATCTGATAGTAAGGAGACACAGGAAGTAACCTTGCATTCTCTTGCTCAGTAATGTTTACATCCTTAGATGATTTTAGATGGGCTCCGGTCAAGGTAGATAAAAAAAAAAAATGCAAATTTAAAACAAAGTGTATTTTTTTACAAGATTATCTACTAACGTTTCGGCTTACATTTTAAGCCATCTTCAGGGCTGTAGAAATACAATGTCATGGGAATACAATAATAATTAACTATATTATAATATAGAATTACCAAAATGTAATGTGATATCAAAAGGTATGAATATAGAAAGCTATGTTAAAGAATTTAAAAAACATGCAGACAACAAATAATTGAAAAATAATTTAATAACATTAAATTAGTATTTTACCACACCTGCCAATCATGAAGACGAGAGAGGACGTCCTGTCCCTAAATTCACATTTCCATGACTAAGAAGAAATATAATTTTTCTGAAAAACATAGTGGATGGTGTAAGGTAAGAGGCGGAAGGTGTAAATGGAAAGCGGCCTGTTGTAAGAGAGGGCAATAAAAAGGACAAAGGAAAAAAAGGATGGGTATTATTGGGAATAGGTAACTTTGGAACTGAAAAATGTTTGACGGGTTTATTTTGAAGGAGGTCTATTGGATTTCAGAATGTTGAAAATGTTAGAATAAGTTGAGGAAATTTGTTCTATGTCTGTTCTGTAGTTAATTGGATAGTGTTGCAAGTTAATGTGAACTGTTTCAGATATAATGCGTTTGTGTTCATAGGGTTCAGTGGAAAGAATGGTTATGTTCTCGAAGGCAAATGTGTGTTCTTCATGAAAAACATGTTTAGTGAGGGCAGTGTTGTATTTACATGGCATTTTATTTCTACAGCCATGAAGATGGCTTACAGTGTAAGCCCAAACGTCGGCAGATAATTTTATAAAAATACACTTTTTTTGAAAATTTGTATTTTTTTTGGATCTTCCTCGATCGAACCCCAACAAAAATTATTTAATCATAAGTCAGAGGTTTTTTTTTTTTTTTTTTCATAAATTAACTTTGACTTTATTTTTGGTAATGAAGAACAATTTGATTGTTTGGTTAATACAGAATTCGCACAGCTGGGAGTACAGTTATCCTAAGGTCTTTCAAGAAGACCTCTGGAGAAGTTATCAGAGAAGCCCTTGATGGATGGAGGGCGATCAGGAAGCCCGGGGTGGGACAGACGGAGATTGTGGGGGGTGGGGGGTTTGCGGCGGGGGTTGTAGGCTCGATTTGAGTCCCGGCAATTACAACTCCCCCACCCCTCCCCCACCCATCCCCCACCCAAATCGGTCTTCGACGATCGGCAATTCAACCTAACCGCTTGACAAGCTCGGCTCCCCAGAGTGGAGGAGATATTTGCTCAGCGATAGGGGGCAGTCGCCCCCCCCCCCCGGAGAATTTGGTTTATTGAATGAAATAGTTCAGTTGAAATATTAATTGTAGCGGATTTCCTAAGTGGAATAATAACTTTTTACCTAAATAATTAAATAAATTTGCCGACATCTCATAAGCCATGCAACATGTAAATTATTTTATCTTAGTAATTGACACTGTACTAAAATTGTATTATCAAATAAATCTATTTTATTATTGTGTTAACAGACTTTAATATTTATAACATACCTAGATAACAGAATTTATCATTGAAAAACTATTTAATTTTCTAACAATAATTGTAAAAGCAATTTTAAATTTTTTAGGAGTCACACTTCTGAGAAAAGGGGGAGAAAGAGAGAGTGAGAGAGAGAGAGAGAGNTGTTAGCATGCAATAAGTTATTGCAGTTTTCAACATAAATAAATCAAAACCGGTGTTTAACCTGTTTTTTATTAAAGCGATGGGGAGGAAGAAGTTAAAATGGACGGAAATTAAAAAATTCTTAGATTTATTATTAGAACTTAAAAATAATTTTTGTAAAATATACTTCTTTGATATTTGTCATACTTTCCTTAATTCTAAGATTCTTCATCTGGAACTTGACCTTGTTAGAAGAATGGATAATAAGCCAAGAAGAAGCCATTTTAGGATAGTGTTGAAGTTATTTAAATTTTCTATCAACTCTAATATCATGGAAGTTATTATAATATGGTCTTTCTCTCTTTCCACTTTATTTAAATTCGATTTAAACAAAAATGAATTTTCAAAGTTTGTCATTAAAGCTTTAATAATAAAATTAGATGATTTTAGTTGGGGTTCGGTCAAGTTAGACCCCTACCTAATAATGTCTATCTATACTCTTCATTTGGGAGTAGATATTATTATTAATTATCATTAATTATTATTATTGATAATGATAAAAAAAAACTCTCCATTTAAACTTAAATATTAAATTTGGTTTCTACTTTTTAAAAGTAAGCCCAACACTTAAATATACAATAATTACATGTTATATTTTATAAATGTTTTAATGTTACACTTTATATATATTTTGTTCGGTAAGTTTTTTCGTAATGCTAAAAAATAATTAGCAATATTTACTAACATTATGAAAAAAAAAATTAAGAAGATATTAGTATTATAAATTTCTGCTTGCAAACCCCCCTTTTCCTCATTTGATTGTAATAATTAGTAACTGATCCAGCATTTTGCAAAATTATGTGAAAACAAAGGTAAAAATTGTTATTGGTGTAAATTCAATATTTGATACGTACCACAACTATGCTGAAGGGATCTGTTCGTAATAAATAACCCAATCTTTCTATATTAACTTAAAGGTAAATGTTGTTTAATTTCTTACAATAAAACATTAATTTTATTATTATATAAACACTATAACATATTCAAAATTTAACCAGATAGAATCGGTTTTCATTTAAACTGCAAACATTTAGGTAGGTTATTTTGTGAGAAGTACGTTCTGCCTGGAGCCTGGAGTGAGGTGAGTGTAACCTCTGACGAACGCTTACCACATCACTCTCCGTGGATTGCTTTGGACGCTCTGCTTCGCCATTCTCTTTGGCAGGGGAATTCCCGGTCTTTGCTTCCTTTGCGGCTTCGGCTTCGCAGCCACAGGAGAGCCTTTCCTGCAACATCCAATCAGAACGTTCGAAAATCTCATATCACCTGCTTTTCAAATCCAGTAGAGTGCTATACCATTTTCACATGAGTTAACTCTCAATTCTTTACAAATCATATAATTAAATGTTTAAGAAAGAGCGTATTGGCTTTCCAACAATGTATTGAGACCTTGTTATCTGCATATTGGAAGCTAATGAAAACACCTTTTAATAATTATGAAACAGCTTATATTCAATATTATAATATTATATAAAAATATGTTTTTTAAACCATCAATGCCTTCTGTTTTCTGAAAAACGTAGTTACTATCATGAAACAAAGATAAAAATGGTATAAAAATTAATTAATTTTTTTTTTAAATGTTGTAGTTTATATTTCCCTGTTGCCTCACTGTTTAGAGAATTTCGTGCTGTATTTATATTTGTAGTGTACAAATATATATATATATGTACTGTATCAACATTTTTTTTTCACTCTCTTTCCTCTAACAGGATGTAGGTTATATTGTGGATCACATCTCTGTCAATAGTAACGCTTTTTACGGAGTGAATTTAAAAGTGGAGTAATTGAATGATACTTATTTGGAGTAGACAACATTCTTTACTAATAAATGTATTTACTGTTTGAGCAGAGAGTAAATTCTAGACTAAGTTGTCTTCCAAAAATGTATTAAAGCCAAGATGTCGTTTACATAATCAATGCCAATTGGGACCAACAAGACAGCTATAAATGTCAGAAAATTAAAAAAAAAAAATAATTAAAAAAATCTACTGTTTAAATTGAAAAGTAGTTTACAGTCATAGGACAAAAATAAAATAGTTTGAAAGTAATTCAATTTAAAAAATAGAGCTAGTATTTTGATTTTCAAAAATGGAACAGAACTACTTATTAAGTAGCTACAGAAAATATTTTAAGAAAGCGTATTTTTAGGTACATAGTTGTAAGAATGGTTATCTTCTCTGAAGGGTCTGAACAGTAATTTCTTAGAGCGTTTGCAGAAAAGTCTTTGAATACAATTTAAACTAATAAAATGATGACATTGTGCGTATAATAGACCAATCAATGATTGGTCGGAAATGGCCACGTCAGAGACGTCTGTGAAAGTCCTTCAGACCCTGTACCTCGCTGGGTATCTCTGTGCTGCAAGAGGAATCCTACCTCCATGTGCTGGAGATCAAAGTGACGAGAGCAAACTTCCTAATGAACGACTTCTGCTTCTCAGCAGTTCCCTCAGAGTAGTTGAGCTGAATCATAACTGAGCTGAATCAGGCAAATGAGCTTTACACTGATTCCCCTGAATTAGGGGACACACGCATATCCAGATGTAAATGTTTCGATTATGTTATGGGCGTTGGCAATGATGATCGCTACAAAACATTACCAACCCTCAGATGAAACAGATCGGGAAAGCGAAAACACTAATTATGATAATAATGATGGAAGAAGTGGTTTCTGTCTAATGAAATCGATTGTTGGCGAGAGGTTTACTGCGCGACCAAAATTTTAAATCACAATTTATTGGTTAATTGTAGTTTAAAAAGATAAATAGCATCAAATACATGCAAATTTTTATTTTATATCATTTATATTTAATAAAAAATTTGGGAATGTTTTTAAGAGAGTTGGACGCGATTTGTAATTTTTAAGTATTAAAACTGAATCCGTCATCAAAGTTATAAATGCAAGTCATTAAATGTATATGTTTTTAAATGAAACCAAATAAGGGAGAAGGAAGGGGTTATACACAGAGACTAAAATTCATAATCGTAAAGTTCATTGAAAATAAGGGGCTTAAAACGTATTTATCTATCTCTTCTGTTCTAAGCATATTAACGAAGATATACTAACCTATTATGTACGAATGTATTTCTTATGGTTGAGTGGTATATATAAAATACATATATATTAACACTATTCTAAATATAATAAACGTATATATCAAACTAAATATAATAGATGAATAATAGCTAGCTAGGGAACACTTTAAAATTCCTTTTATTTCATCAGAGCAAAATTTATATTTAAAAAGCAACAAATTATTAAAAACACAGCTGTGCTAGAAATGAAGGGTTAGAAAGAAACCCACTCCAGGATCTCATAAATTAAACCACTCGTGGCTGGAAATACCCAATTCCCGCTCTGGAAATTGAACACTGAAAGTTTTTATATGACCCTTTCTGATATTCATTACAATAAAATAATTTTTTTTTTATAATCCCACAAACTTTTTGTTCAACTTGAAATAGACTTGTATAATAAAGTTATTTTATACAATAAATGCAAGAGAATAGAATGAAAAATCTCTCAGTCTCAACTAAAATTAAAGTGGGATTCCACTACAAATATAATATTCATAAAAATAAATAAAAGCAAATATCAGAGTCGATAATTAGCTAGACAATGTCAGCTCCTTCGAGCATTAGACGATGTTGCGTCTTTCTCGGAGGTTAGACTCCCGCGAGTGTTTTGGGAATTTGATAAGTTATCTAGCTCGTTCCGGTGGTGTGTGGGGTAGCATTCGTGCCCGGAAAGCAGGAGATCTAGGTTCGAGTCCTGGCTGGGACAGATAGATTTTTATTCTATTCCCTAGCATTTATTGTATAAAATTACTGTGGGATTAAATTCCACAACAAATATAATATTGATAAAAATAAATAAAAAGCAAAAAATGAGAGTCTAATAGATAGCCGACAATGTTAGCTCCTTGGAGCATAAGACGATATAATCGTCTTTCTCGGGGGTTTAGACACCGCATCCTACATAGTTTAGACTTAGTGATGTTCCGAAGGGGTTTCAAAGTAATGTTGGACTTCATCCTGGTGTAATCAAATCTTCGTTGTAAGACTTCTGATTCCAGGATCATCCAGGAAGCGGGTGACCTACCACAATGGTTTCAAGTGGAGAAGGTTTAAATGAAAATGTGGTTGGTAATGACATAATCTAGTCAAGGGATCCGAATGAAAACTCTAGGACATTTTAGAAGAATCAAGGCCAATTTCAGGGGCTGGGTGGTTAAGGATTGCGGGAGGGTTTATGAAAATAAATTTGACTTTTAAATGGAAAAGAAAAACAGAAGTGTAATAAGTAACTGAAATAATATTATGGGGAGAAAAGAGAGGAGTTGTGTGAGAAGATAAAAGGAACATTTTATCACTATCACCAATGAAAATAGGGAAATTAGGGAATATGATACGGATTTACAATTTTAATCAATGGGTAAACTGATATTCATGTCTGCGGGAAGAATAAAATGGTTGTAAGAAGTTTTAGCTGTTAGGTGGAGAGATTTGGGGCTGATTGAAAGGGAGGGTTGGATGGACAATAGACACTGGTGAAGAGGATTCGGTGGAGGTCTCCTTGGAACTGATGAAGGAATTGGACAATCAGCTGACAGGGAATTAACATGACATTGGTTAAGGCTGTAGTCCATTAGATGGGAGAAGAGGCTGAGTGAGGATATTTGAAAGAATGGTGGGTTGAAATTGAAGAAGTCAAATGACTAAGCTTGTATGTATGTTTATGTGTAAACATATATGGCTTCGCTTTGTAACAGAAAAGTCAAATTTCTTATTAATAGTGAAAATAAGACAGGTGGAAATAGAGGGAATATAGTGGAAAATAAAAATGAATAACAATTTTTTTTGTGGTATAGAAATCCCACGTAAATTTTAACAATTTTTAGTGCAAGGGAACAGAATAAAAATCTAACAGTTCCAGCCAGGACTCGAACCTGGATCTCCTGCTATCCGGGCCGGTGCATATTCCCCTTATGCTACTGGTACAAGTCTGATAACTTATTAAATTCCCCGCACTAGTGTCGAGAGTCCAACCTCCGAGGCAGACGAATATATCGTCTTATGCTCGGACGAGCTGACATTGTCTAGCTGTTTAAATTACCCTCGTTATGTACTTTTACCGGTAGACTTGTCCGGTAGCATAATTGGTAAACGCACCGGCCCGGAAAGCAGGAGATCCAGGTTCGTGTCCTGGCTGGGACAGTTAGATTTTTTATTCTGTTCCCTTGCACTACAAATTAGTAAAAATGAATAATTTTCAATATTTTTGTCATGTGATATGAAGTGACTTATTTAAACTAAAATGATTAAAATTACATTTTCTCATATTTATGTATCTAGCCCTTAGTGCCAGCGTTAGAATTCCCCTCAAATCCCCCGAGCAGGGCTTGCGTTGCCAGAGACAGATCATTACGAACTGTATTTCAAAAAGCAGGCCTTCTTATTACACTTCGAGCACATATAGTAGCTTCATTGACAACAACTTATAAACTCATTACTTAATCCACTCTGTAAGATGAATTGTAGCCATTTTACAACCCTTGTCCATATCTAATCTAATGAAAAATAGGATGTTTGCTCAGCTTATGCAGCTCCTTTGTTTCACCATAGAGCATAAANTATGGCAGTGAGAAAGCAAATAATTTAATAATAAATGTGAACGAAAATTATTTAAATGCGTACGAACGTTAAAACCTTATAAATATTTAATTTGGTTGTGGGATCTCCTGCTATCCGGGTTCGATTCCTGGCTGGGACAAATAGTTTTTTATATTCTATTCCCTCTCATTAATTGGTTAAAACCTTATGTGATCATTTGAAAAATTATTATCAAAACTATTATCATTATACACTTTTTGTTTTTTTGTGTTACAACTATGGCGAGAGGCTAGTCAGGAATTCTTTCTTGGAAGCTGAAAAATTAAAAACTGATTTGTATAGAAAACGAATTCTTATTTTCGCCGGCCTAATTTTCAGGCTTTAAGAATGAATGACTGAGTATCAAAAGAAAACATTTACAAATAAGATAGAAAAATGTCTGTTTGTTATATTATAACACAAAAAAAATATTTAGAATGATAAAACATAATGTTATGAAAGTAACCCAAATGGGGTGAAGTGGAGAGAGACACTCTTGCTTTTACGTAAATAAATCATGACTGATCTGGTTTTAGTTTCTGTCCTCTACGGGAAAAAAAAAAAAAAAAAAAAAAAAAAACTTTTTTGCTTACAAATTAGTTTTTAATTCTTCAGCTTCCTAGAACCGAATCCCTGACTAACCCGTCCACATAAAGTTTGACGGTCAACTAGTAACCACCAAAATAATAATTATCAGACGAGAGGGAACGTATATATTAGACTTGGGGGTTCATTATAAGTAAGGGACACAGTGTTATATTAATATGTATATATTTTACCGTAATTTTTTTTAAAAATATATCAAATACTAAATTAATGGACAACACTCAAAATCTATCTACATCCACGAGACTGTCATCTGATATTTTTTCTATAGATGCTTACATGTTTTTCCAGTAGGAGTGTATCGTTAAGAGAACTAGTAATACATTAATCACTAAAATTTTGGTTTATGTTAACTAAAAAAAAAGAAATAAGTAGTAGGGATGTTTCACACTATGTTTCTCTAATGATATGGAATTTAATTCATTCAGATTTTTGAAAATTTAATTCCCACTATTACAGGAGCATTGTAATATATACTCCACATATTATCCTATATTATTATTTCATTATGTTATATAATTATTTTCGTTAGAATCCTTTTTAGTCAGAGAAATGAACGTTAGATTTTACCATAGAAAATTATAATTATTAGATGATTTTAGTTGGGGTTCGGTCAATGTAGATCCAAAAAAATATAAATTTAAAAAAAATACACTTTTTTTAAATTTGTATTTTTTTGGATCTACCTTGACCTCAAGTACCTTCCATGTTCTGGATCTTGCTGTTTGTCTCTTCTACAGCCCTTCATATCTCTCAACCCATCCACTCCAGCCCCTAGTTTTTGTTCTCCCTACCTACACCCTTCAGGCGCTATTTAACACTACCCCTGCCTCTCTTGAGGAGACGGAGGTAGAGTGATGGCCCTCTGAGGGCTCTCCTAGATTACGCCATCCATCCAGAGGCTCCAGGTGCCCGACCCAGCCTAGGGGAAGGTTACACCCCCAAGGGGTTATTAATTCAGTAAGTGTCCCATCAATAACAAGCGCGAGTAACTACACCCCCTTCTTCAGATAGCTCCAGTTCGGTAAAATACAAATTCATGCAACACAGCAAAATTTTTACAACGTTCGGTTAAAGTTTAATTTTATAATAACAAATGTATTTTTCACTTCGACGTGAAGAGCAAATTTTTTTCTTCTGATAACTGATTGATTTTGGTGCCAGTGGTATAAATTATACATTATTTAGAATGATTTATAGATTTCTTCAGGTCTAGGTGTAAACTAAAACAAATATATAAAATTAACTTATTAAAAGGCTTTGTAGCTATTTATCGCAAAATTTTAACTAAAAATATTTATAAAGCAATTCAAGAAATATTTATTTATATACCCTTTTCGAAATTCCCACCTTCCAAAAGGTTAAAACGCCTATCCACTTTGTTTCTACAGACAAAAATCCTTCTTTCCCTCAGAAGTAGTAATTGTTCGCCCCACCTTTTCCCATCGTCTTCCCACCCACTTATGGTTTCTTCCATTGTCTTTCCCTTTGACTGTGGGTGACTTTCTGTGGGGCTTGAGGATCGTTTTAAGCAGCTTCTGTAAAAGGGTTTTCTCAGTTTTGACCTTCATGTTCCCAGATGACTACAGGTACCAAAGGCGTCTGTGGAAAACGAGTGGCTCACCCTCTCCGTCAGCATTTACCTGGTTTCTACCTTCTTTCTGTAGAACATTTCTACTCACTCCCCATCATACACCTTGACCTTCTCCAATTCCAATCCTTCATCCTTCGTCCTTTGACCCTGTTCACTCGTTCTGAAATACCCTCGTTCACTCCATCACATTCCGCGCCTTTTCTTATGAAATTCTATGCCCCCCCCCCCCCCCCAAATCCGTCTTTCTTTTTCCCTCTCCCTCTTTAAATACTAATTGTCTGCAGTACTCTCAAGATTTCACGATGACTTTTGGTGTCGCTCATTCTTCATAATCGTAGATTTCATTTCATTTTTTTATGTTATTTCATTTTCCTTTGTTATTTTTATTTCACATTAAATAATCATTTTTGTAGACTACATTTACGTCAGATGTACATTAGAAAATGCTGCAATTTGTCATGGTCATTTTGTAAATTATTTTTCTCTCTGACTTTACTCAGCCTTATTATTCTATTATATTCTATTATTATATTGTATTTTGCCTGTTTGTTACATATATATATATATATATATATATATATATATATATATATATATATNAAAAATTTTTTTTTTTTTTTTTTTTTTTTTTTCAAAAATATCATTTTTGTGATGGCTGAGTGGGTTGAGCTTGAGGGAGAGTGTCAACAGGAAGTCAAAAATTTATTAGAGTTATCTTCGTTGTCGGGGGTGTTAAGAAGAACTCCACTGAAAATAAAATATCCAGATTGCAACTTCTAAACTTTATCTTCAGCAACATTTTCGGGGGTACATTTATGAAAGAAGGCATTTACAAATAACACTCAGAGAATTTATCGCTTTTATTTACTTTTCATTGTGTCCAACTTTGAAGTAGTCCATACTTCTCGAACACTTATTGTCCTCGCCTGCACTCTTTTATGTACATGGCTGGTTAAAAATGAACATATTTAGTTCAAGCAGTAGCAGAGAAAACGATTTTCTTCAATTAAATTCCACTTTCCATGCAAGGGATTTGAGAAACAAATGAAAAAATAAAAAAACACATATTTTTCAGGATTAAAAGTTTAGACCATGTCGAGTAATGAACCCGGGATCCCTGATCACTAGCATGACCTAGTGACCTTTGTACTAGGTGGTTTGTAACCCTTTCGTGACAAAAACCTCTCCCATGAGGTCTCCTAGGCTCCCAGCTGTGTGAATAATTCCCCGGAGCCGTAGAAGAGGGGCTGTAAACAGTCACCTTTATAGACTGGTGTCACCACATCAGAGACTTTTTATAATAATTCAGATTCTTTAAAACAATCTAGAATTATTATTTTTAAAGAAAAAAAATTTGTAGGCCAAAAATTGTAGTGACTCGTACCGATGTTTTTTTGGTTGGTCAGAAAAGAAAAGCTCGGTTCGATTCTAGACATGGCCTAAATAATTAAATAAAAAAAATATCTAAATTGATTTGAAAGTATATAAATTAACTCTTTATTATTTTTATTCATCATGTATTAGCAACAACTAACCACACAATACAATTTTCTTATTATTATAAATGGATACTTTACAGCCACGAAGAAGAAATCTGAAATATGTAGTCGAGGGCATTAGAATAAGGAATTGAGAATTATACTCGAATGAACATTTTGCTACAAACAGTATTAAATTTTTTATTATTTTTTAGCCTCCCTTTCAGCAATGGGCTTTAGAGTCACGTTGGGATGGGCTAACTACAGGTTACCCCCCATTCATGACACAGGGAAAGATTTTATTTATGGATAAAGCTTCTACATGAAGTTTAATTTTTTTCTGCGAAAAATTGGGAAAACATTTCCTTCTTGACTAAAAAAATAATATATAAGTATAATTTACTATTGAAATTTAAATTCTTATCATTAAAGAATCAATCGATGTTATATAAAACTTATATGTTGTACATACCTCTTATTTAAATGCGGATTTCTTTGAAGAAGATCCGACCTTTGCACTTGTCACCAGCTGGAACGAATGCAGAGAACTTTTAGAAAAGTTTTGACTTCCAATATGACTTCGGTAGGGGCCTTTGTTAAAAACTTGTTCCATTCGAAGGACTTCTAGCTCCATTTCTGTCATCTTCAAGTCGAGAACTCATCGAATTTCAAATTATTCTTATCCGATCCACAAAAGAGAGATTTTTCTTTGAGAACTACCAATTCACTGTTCATTGATGTTGAACTGCCTCGTGGATATTTAATGAGTAAGTCTCCGATTTTGCTAAAGTAATCTCCGGTGAAATTCAGGGCATAAATTTCCTCAAAAGCTACACAATATTGGTAATTTTTTTTTTAAATGTTGTAGTTTATATTTCATAAAAAAAAAAAATGCAAATTTAAAAAAAGTGTATTTTTTAAAAAGATCTCAGAGGCAGATAAACTTTTAAAAAA
>KZ807949.1:63352-86260 GCA_000696205.2 Oncopeltus fasciatus
ATATATATATATATTTGGCTCGGCTGTTTATAATGTATGTTTGAAGACAAATTCCGACTTGAAAACTTCCGTTCGAAGAAAGGCACATTCAATGCCTAGACGATGCAATAGTGTCAATAATAGATGTTGATAACATATTTGGCGCCTCTGGGCTTATCTGGCTGTGTTTACCTGCGTTCGAGGCGTTAATTCTCTTAGCAGCGGGACCCCCCCGGCTACAGGAATTTCGTAATGGGATTACATTCGCGTGTACACAGAGACTTTTCGGCTCCTTATAGTTTTGTCAAGTTCTCATTGCTCAATCGTTCCCCAGTAGAACATACATAAATCTGTGACGTAAGCAATTCGATATGTGAACTTATATAATATATATTTGTGTATGTGTGTGCATGTGAGTTAATATGATAAACAGATCAAGATTGAAATATATCATTCACATTGATAGAGGATAAATTTGGAAAATTAGGCACCGGCTTTGCCAGATTCATGCTCTCACTTGCAATGAAATTGTTTCATGACGTCAAGACGTCGACTATTTACGGATAAAGTAGATTCGCCACACAGACATTCTTTAAACACTGAATTGTTTTATGAGAGGCAAAAAAAATAAATAAAAAGAAAATTGAATAAATCATCCTCCTTTTAACTAAATCCTTGATTTTACTGGTTTCTAAAAATATTTCATTAAATTATACTCAATTTTATTAAAAATATGTAACAATCAGGATATGCATACTGACAAAAATACACAGACGTGATTAATTTGAGAATGTTTTGCATATTTTGAAGTTATCCTCAAAAAATAACTTAAGACAACTATTATGAGTTGCCTCAACTTGGTATAAAATGATAAGAATTTTTTAAAGTATGAGATCGGCTAGACCTAATGAATAAATGTGTAAAATCACCATATACTTATTTAAACTGAGTCCACTAACATATCTGTAAGTCATGAGGGAAACGGAAAAGAAAATATCATTGAATTCTATATAATCGCTATTACTTTCTTAATGGTTCGTTGAAAGAAAATTATAATGAAAAAAAGTAAAAAAAAAAAATGTATATTGCTTACATTGAACCGCTTGAAAGAATTTTTTTATAATAATACAATATGCATATTGTAGTATTTTTAATAATATTCATGAAAGTGTATATATATATACAATAAAGTCTCAATTATTTAAACGAAAACTCATTACTCTTTCGGTTCTTAGCTTTCAGTCGTTGCACCAAAAAAAATTTGAATTTGCAGTCTGCCTGATATTTTGGCAAATATAACAACTACAGTTAAGTGTTTTCCCCACTCTTTTTTTGCGGACAGTGTAGAACAAGGTTTAGTAGGTATTTTTAAGTCACTTGCAATTAACTACTTATATATGTCCATATTTAAAGCATTATAGAAATTTGGTCAATTTACGCTGCTTCTACGAGACGGTTTATTTAAAGTAGATAAAACATAATAAAATCAAACAAATGAGCTATCACTTTAGTAGAGTAATGAAGGGACCGCGGTATTCAGTTGGATTTAGAGACGATTGTGTTTGATTCATTGTTGTTGTCCGGTGCTCTAAGCAAGGAGTGGCCTAGGTTAGAATGGCGAATAGAGGAGGTTATCCGAAGGGTTACCTTCAGCACTCTGGTACATTTAGAGCTTGGTTCTCGTCTAGTATTTCTGGAACTCACCGAATTAACTTTGCAGTGTATGTTCAGCAACGTTGGAACTTCGGACTTCTCCAGGCGATTTTATTAAGCTAAAAGCCCGCGGGACTCCGAGAAAGCCATTCTACAAAACCCGATTCCTGGAGCTTCTGGAAGCGGCTGACAATACCCCGAGTAATCCCTGTGTCTGGGTAATGGCGGGGAGGTTTGCGGGCGAGATCGGGAGAAGTGCAGGAGGCTGACGAGATCAATGGAGGATTGAATTGGAATGGAATTTGAAAAGAGAGAAATTGGGGGAGTAAAATGAGCTGGGGGAAGTGGGAGGGGGAGAAGATAGAGAGAGATTGAAGTGGAGAGTAAATGAGAGAGAGAGAGCGGGAATGACTGATAAGTGGAAAAAGGGTAATTGGAATGCGTAAGACATCAGTTATTATCCCTTTTTTTTAATGTAATTATATATTTTAGATAAATAAGGGTGTTAAAAAAATAATAGTTTCTAATAATTAAATTACTTTTAAAAACTAAACAGACTATCGTAACAAAACAGAGTCAAATGTTCTATGCAATTGATAGATAATGGAACACGTAATTGTGTATCATTGCGATGGTGTAAACAAATTAAACAAGCAGATGTTCAAAAAGACTATTTTTTTTTTTATATTGGTCTTAAGTATGCCAGTGAATAATAGTAGATTATACTGATTTTAGTTTGTTATTTAAAGCTGTGTATTTTATTTGAAATTAACCTGAAATAAATTCAATTTAAATACATAAATATAATATTTTACAGTCTTTTCTATATGCTTAGTTCATAATACTTTTTCTTTCTTAACCCAGTATTTGCTTACTTAAAACCGTCAGATGATGGTCTAAGAAGTAAATACGTTACGTTCAGAATCATGCTCAATTCTGATTTATTTGGATCTAGCTACTTCAGAAGGCATTGGTTCGACCATGAGTGCCTTTCAGAAGCCAGCCTAGGTTTCTTTTGAAAATATTTTGTGGATTATTCAAGCACATAGTAGCATGACGCCACTTTAGAAAATTTTCAACCAGGGTCCAGACTACGCTCACATACAGAAGGTTCTTCCTTAACCACATGGAAGAATGGACTAACCAAAGGACTCTATGTCTCCTGTTATGTTCAGAAGATATCCTCCAAGGAATAGTGTCCTTGGATTCAGTTATCCGGGATCCCAGACAACATCCCACTCCAGTTTGATTTGTTTTGTTATGTGACACTATAAATCATTTCCTGGGACGTTGGGATATTCTATACCTGCTGTAATTGCTAATTTTCCATCCACTGTAAGCTACGTTGTTATGCTCTGCTCCAATGTGAAAATGAAATGTCACTTTTATATTATTTAAGAGTAGGTTGTAAAAGACTTTGAAAATTTTTTACTTATAAGGGGTTTTAAGAAGGACAATACATAGTAGATAATAGGGAAGAGAATAAATAAGTGTTTGTTAATGTTTTCAAGATATTCAGCGAACTCGAAGAAGAACGAAGTTTTCTATTGCAAATGAGTAAAGTAATTTCATTTTCATATCCTTGCACACAGGCTTCTATAACTGAATCTATGTTGGTCTACGCGCTAAAATATGTTTTTTATGTTATGAACAATTGGTCTACCTTTTAAATGCTTCAAGAATGTCGAACTCAAGTCTAATTATCTCTTATTCGTATAATTTATCTTTGCTGCTCGAGACGTATTCCATAGCGTTCTAGTTGCCAATTTATTTTATTTGCTGACATTATTTCGGTGAATATGCATAATGAAAAAGTGAGAGACAACTACAGCGCTTATCTATTAAACAATAACTTTGCAATAACAGAAATAATAATAACCCTTTAGATTATTTATGTGGGGGTTGCGTTTTCTGTAATGTCAATATATATATATGTTTTCTAGATATTTGGTAATTTTCCTGAGATATAATTTCATTCATATATTCTAATAATTTTAGTTTATTTATAGTGTTCGCACTATATATGTATTAGTGCACATATTATCTGGTTTATCTAGTGATATTTCGGGTTTTAAGGACTTCAAGAAATTCTATGAATGAGAAAGGGTGGTTTATGGGATCAAGAATTGGAATTTAAACATACATTTGACACCCTTTATTTTATTTTGTGAGATTTTGAGGGTGACATTCATTGTAAGAGACAGATTTACAGTCTCTTTCGAGTGCGGTTCTGTGTTGAGTTAGTCACTTTCTTTTATACCGGAACGGAAGAAAGGATTGTCGGAAATTCGGTCATGGTAGTTGAAGAATTAAAAACTAATTTGTAGCCTATAAACGTTTTTAGTTACAAATTAGTTTTTCATTCTCAAACTAGTGACAATCCTCTCTTCATTAAAATTTGATTAGTCCAAAAGCCCTTGGGACTTGAAGGTCAGCTTTTGATGAGCAAAAAGAAGCTATACCATAGTGGCCTTTGTCTCTTGACCGGTCTTTACTTGAAGGAGGTTGCTTGCCTGACTCATAAGTTAAGTTTTCAACTGATGGTGTGGTTCATGTAACGAAACGTCTTTTTAAAGCTTTATTGTAAAATATTTTCAATAAAAATCGAAGTTCTTCAATCTTGTTTTCTTTTTCTTTTATAGGAGAAGAGGTGTAGCAGTCAAGGAGCGGACCTGGGCAGTTTTTACATTTTATTATTTGACAAAAATGTTTTTCATGGCCTCCATGAGTTAATTCTCAACTTAAACTTGTCATTTTTTTAATTGTGTGTTTGAAAAATTCGAGTTACATTACAAAGTGCCTAACACATTAGCGGTTTAATTTATGATATAGTAATTCACTACATTAAATAAGTAGTGAAAATAAGTTTTCTCTGTCTTGGATTTCTGCTCTATTAAAAATTAATATATGACAAGATCTGGAGAGTGTCTTTCCTTATTGTTCATTTTATATATTCTTTTTACATTTATTACATTTTAATTTGAGAATTCTTGTTGTAATTCTTCTTCTGAACAAGAAATGAACTCATTAAAGTTATTATTCTTTTAGAATAGCCAAGAGACTTTTGAAGTGAGAATCCAGAATCAATGTTATTAAAACTTTTGTTATTTTGAGATTAATGTAATTTGAGGTGTTTACTTCTTAGAGTCCTACTCCAGATTGTAATAATTGAATTTTTTATAAGGGATGCATAAGTTTTAACTAGTCTGGCCACTTTAACGGACCTAATGTTTATTTTTCATTGTTTTGTTTTAAATTCATAATAAATTACATATTAAACCACTTTCCTTTTGGGATATAAAAATTAAATGAGGAATTTTTAGAACAAATTTCAATAATCATTTTTTTTATGTGATTTGTCTATTCTCCTCAAATAATCATTAATCGTTTTTTAGTTATCTAAATTATTACCATTGTTTCGGTCATCTTTTTTTTTATTATTCATTAATAAACAAAATCTTTTAAAAGGTAGGAGAGAATTTATTATCATAATTATCGTTACTAACTTGGCTTCGTTGAATTACTACTTAATATTCAACTTTTACACTTAATTTAATTTAACTCTTTCGAATTTCCATAGTAGATAGTATAATTCTGTCGGTTCAAATCACGCCCCGGGTTGTTTCTTAATCTAGAAATGGTAGACAACTATTTGCCTAGGTGTTAGAATAGGGAGGCAATGTTTATAAAGCTAGACAGAAACCTCCTCCTTCTATAAACCTACGTGGTTAAACTCGAGTTAAAATTAAATTTAAAATTATGAATAATGAGAAAATATACGTATTACATTGCTTTTTGATCACTAAATCTTTAGCACAAGCGTTATTTCACTACTGAAGCTTTACTTAACTGGAACGAGCATATTAACTTCAGCGACGAAAACTCAACAGTCGCTACGGACTCTTATACAAACTTACAAACAAGCGTTCACACCACACAATAGAGAATAAAATGACACTGTGCAAGGCATTAGTACGTCAGATCAGGGCATACGGTGCAGAACTCAAAGGTCCCGCTAAACATTCCATTGGATACAGAACTTTCAATCCAAAGTCCTAAAATAATTGCAAACGCTCCATATTATGGGTCCAGTTCAAAGTGTAAAATATAAATCATTCACCAAAGCGGGCCATGAAAGAATGGTATAGAAAACGGTGAAAATTCCAGAGCACATAAATATTTAAATTAAAAACTAAATAAATAATTAAGCATTTGAGTAGTCTTTTATTTTTTAATTATAAAACTATGTATGATGCTATTTGTGTAATTAGACCACCTGTCACTGTGCGAATCCTACAGAGGCATTGAAACTAATTACCAATTAAAATTTTTGCTCTCCTTCTGAACACTCTCCTTTCTCTCATCTAATTAAAACTAAAAATTAATTAACGGTTTAAAATAGTAAACCTTCATACAGTATTTTTTTTCCAAAAAATATAGCACACCAAACAATCGAAGATACATTACTTAACATTCTGTTAATTTAGTATTTTTATTACTCCGATTTCTAATAAGTGTGAGAGGGAGTTCCTTAGGGTTGTGTGCTTGAACCTATCCTATTTATCCTGTACACTGCTGACATCCCTTCCTATCCAAATACCCTCTTTAATAGCTCAATTTGTAGATGACAAGGCTATCCTATCTTCCCATTCCGATTAATTAATATAAATACATCTAAAGAATCCAGTCCTTTTAATCAAAATACCTCAGAATTATTGCAAATGCTCCCTATTACGTATCCAACTCATCCCTTTACCACGATCTTAATATCCCTTTTGATCAAGACCTCATTCCTTCCCGCTTCACTCTTTTGCAAAGTAAACGGCCATATCATCCTAATCCACTAGCACAATCCATGTTTTCCAACTCCAATCCCTACAACGCTCCCCGTCGACTCAAACGTAGATGGCCTGGTGAGCTCCTGCGGAGTTCGTATCTAATTTGAAAATAGTATCATTAGTCATGCTTTGTTCTCTTGACACATCCATTTTATCATTTATTTGTGTTCATTGAATTCATATTACAAAAACGATTCCGTTAACAGGAATTTAATATATTAATGAATAAATGAAGTGGATTTAAAATTTTTATTTTAATTAAAAAATGAATCTATAAATTTACAGGACTACTCTAGAGCCAGCCTCAGCAATTTTTCCTGTTGCTTCTTCGTGACTCAAGGTTTCAGTCATATTTACGCATAAGTGAATCTTTAACGAAATCA
Organism: Oncopeltus fasciatus; assembly: GCA_000696205.2. Classification (NCBI taxonomy): domain Eukaryota; kingdom Metazoa; phylum Arthropoda; class Insecta; order Hemiptera; family Lygaeidae; genus Oncopeltus; species Oncopeltus fasciatus. Next base: position 70,206 of record KZ807949.1, read on the forward strand.
GCTTACATGACGCAGCCCCTGAGTGTTCATTTGACCTCCTGTGCAGCTACTCAATGTCATTAGCTTGTTAGATAGCCTTACTTTGTTAAACAGACATTAAACTGGAACAGCTTAATTGGTAAACTAAGATTAGTTTTTTTTTTTTTTAAGTAAACTTTCAATAAAAATAAAAGTCTAGATCCACAAAATATTTTTATTATTAGAGGTATAATATAAATAGTAGTAAAANTCTTCTAAAATAATCTATTTTTTTCTGCCGGGTTTGGTTTTGTCAAAATGATAATCAAAAACTACCTTTTTGTAGTTAGTATATGTTTTATATACTTTTTTTTATATATTTTACAGAAACGATATTATTACTGATTCTTTATTTCTTCTACTTGTAAAACCTTCTTCTTCTCAACTTATTTGAGTCGTTGTGGTACTCAACCAACTGTTTGCGACGAGCAGGTTAAATGCGATATATATAATTTGTATGCTATAACTGAGACGGTTATAAAATATGCGAATTCATTGACTTGAGTCGGACTCATCAGAGAATACTGAGAACACGGTAGTAAGTATCTTGCTTTATGGGCTAAAAAAAAGATCAAAGAAGAGGCCTAGCGTGAGGATAATTAACGGTGTTCAAGCATTAGGACTGAAGTCTATTTTTAAATAAACCACAGGTATGAAAATAGCCTCAATCGGACTACAGAGCGTTCCTGATCGATAGTCATCTAAAATTTGCGACAATTTCCTTTGGAGGTGATTCGTTCAGGGCGGTTATCAGTCTTATCAATGCTCGCTGGTCGAGTTTTGCCGATAGGGTCTGAACAGCTGTCGGAGTCGACGAGCATTGATAAGGCTGATAAGGGGTTTCGGAGCTGGCTTCCTCGGCCATCCATATTCATTGGCCGCCCTTCGCCAGTAGATCCACCACGATAAACAGGACCTTTGGACCGGTTCCGCTCCCTCCTTGAATTGGTAATCTTGTGACCGACATGAACCCCCTTCGACGGCCAATACACCCCCTGAAATTTATCTAGCCCAAATAGGAATATGAAGGGATGGGGTCTTTCAAAATTCTGTTCAGCCCTTTAATATTCAAGACGAGCATGTTTCAGAGCTCTCATAGTGTATTGTCTCCAAAGAGAACTATATGACGTCCATCTGTTGGAATTTAAATACCAAAAGAAAAGCAATGCAAAATTATTCCTTGATTGTATTTTTTTTTCTTGCTGAAAATATATTTTAATAAGATTTTTCGTAGTAATTTTGAATATAAAATTTATGAAAGATATAACAACGTGAACAAAAGAAACATGAAATAAAAATATAAATTTTGTACATGATGGTCAGGGGGGAGAATTTCGAGTCGATGAGTATAGATTCTACACTTATTTTAAACTTTATTTATACCCTTTATCGTGTCTGTCTACGCTCATATTTCTTTAGTCATCTGGAAGATACAACCTCCATTTTAGTTTAGCGATAATCATCCTCTAATTTACGTTTTATAATTTTCCTAATATCACCAAAATGCTAAGCTAAAAATAAAATTACATTTCTAACACTTCATTTATTTAACGTCTTACTCTCTCTATGGAAAATCGCCCTTCTAAGGAAAAAACGAAAATTTCATAATTAGATGTTTTTTTATGTTGGGGTTTGGTCAAGGTAGCTCCAACAAATACAAATTTTAAGAACATGTATTGTTTTAAAAATTATTTGCCAATTTTTTAAATTATTTCGTTGTCATTTCATTGTAAGCCATCTTCAGGGCTATCATGAAGACGAGAGGGGACGTCCTGTCCCTAGGATCACAAACGTTGGCAGATAATTTTAAAAAGTACTTTATTTTAAAGTTGTGTTTTTTTTATCTACCTTGATTGAACTACAATAAAAAAAAAATCTTATATTAATATATATGGCCAAAAAAACTCTTCATTAGAAAATTTTATTGTTACTTCAAACTGGCACAAATTTTCTGTTGAAATATGTTAATTGCGAAATTATAGTCGCAACGTATAAAATAATTTACGAAAGATTAAATATACAAAATTTACAAATGTAACTATGTTAAATGAGTAATTTCCTTATTATTTTTTCCAGGCCAGTTCAAAGGGATGTTTATTGTTTACGCTCGTTGCTTTTATCGCCTTAAAAGTATAATTTGTCATTTATTCTCCCTCGTGACTGTGAAATCTGTTTGCTGAGAGCAGCTTCTGCGTGTTATGGTACCAACTTTTTATTTAGATTTCCCAAGTCTCAACAGGGGATTTTTAATACTCGTGCGATAGAAATAGCTCCCTCAGCTTCCGACAAAGTGTTCTGTTTTTACGCTATGTGTTCTTGAAATGAGAAATTAGGGTCAGCGCATCGACAGATAATTACCCCCAATGGCCTGCGGAAGACAAGAGGAATGAATAAGTTACAAACTAGAGATTAGTAAAAAATTACCGTCAATCAATAAAATCGAACCATAATGGATGGGGGGGGGGGGACCGTGATAACTAAAGGCCATGAATGGCACTGATGCTCGTTGAATTTTTACTTGTCTGCGAAGCGGGGTTTTAATCTTCTACGTGAATGATATACTATTCGAAGCTTTATTTTATAGCGTTTATATTCAACGATCATTCAGCCAATGTGTGCCAGTAAAGAAGGGCTATCTTGAGGTAACCACCCTTTCTGACGTGGCAATATGCAAAGGGCAATATGTAGGTTTGCCTAGGGCAAGACTGCCAGTATTGGTACTGTGTAACTGATGCTTTCGGCTAAGATGACCTTCTTATGTCGGTTAATTACACACGATTTTGCCAGAAATTTGAATTTATTTATTGAGAATAAGAATAGAAATGTGCATCCAAGTTTTAATTGTTTAATTACCTGCATTCTTCAATGTATCTTGATTTAATTAATAGAAATCCTCAAAGTATAACGTCAGGGATTTAATAATCTACTATTACAAGTTTTGAAACTATTTACAAATTTGAAGAGTTTGTGTTTCCCTGCTTGTTTCATGACGCCTAGTCTACATGATTTTTGTACTATATGTAAAAATGAAATTTTTATAAAAAATCTGTACTGACAAGAAATAGGATTTAAAATTAAAAAAATATTTGTATTTCTATCATCAGTCTCCATTGAATTGTTCCCTGTATTTTAAGAGCAGGAAGGAAGTATTCTACTTAGTCAGGAGATGTTATTGTCCCTTGAAAAAAAATTTTATTTTAATACTTATTTCTAGTTTTAATTTTAAATTTAATTTTGCTGTACTTCTTATTTCTATGTCCACATTTACCTATATGCACCGGAGAATTTTTTTCCATCATTGCTGAAATTTATCTCAATATGATATTTACTTTTCCTTGTGGTACATTATATATCCACAAATGGAGAGTTATATATTTAATTATATATCTACTTTAAATTACAATTAGAAAATTTTCTAATTTGTGTACTTTAATCAATGATTTCTTTAAAATAAAAATACATTACTGATAAGTAAACTAAAACCATTTAAATGATTTGTTAAGGCATGATCTCATGATATATATTAAATATCATTACTTTTATCTATATAGCGTTATAAAATTGGTTTTATTATTATTTTGAAACTTTGAGTTTTGAATACAAAATAATTACAGTTATATTATTCTTACTTTTACAGGTGAGTTTCACGAGGCACAATTCGAGGGAGAAGAAGTAATTCTGATCGCCAATTTACTGAGGTAAATACCGCTCACTAAGCGCCTTCAGTACACTTGATGCTAAACACATGATTTTAGAGTGTTACGGGCTTCGAACGGATTATAGTTAGGGGCTCTAATGGACGCCCCTCAAGTCTAAAAGTCAACATGACCTTAATGAATAGCTAGATAACTTTGTTAGATGAAGTATATTACTTAGCGAATATAATGGATACATTTCATATAATTCAATCGAATACGTAAAGTGTATTTGAAAAGATACACTTAACTGTTCTGATGCAAATCAGCTGGTTTCTTTATCTGAGTTACAATAATTATCCTACTTCGATTTCAAATACAAAAATTATCCTATACCTAAAATAATTCTAAATTTAATAATTTTTAATATAATAATTTATTTATATTATATTAAGTGCAAATGGTCAAAATATATAGAACAGATTTTTTTTTATAAATTACTTTGTCCAACTTAGTTAGCGAATGATTCTGACTTTTTTTTAGGGGCTTATATAAATAAAAAACGAATTTAAAAAATTGTAATTACCTCATCACAAAGCATCTCCCGCCACCATGGCTGCTTATGGAATAAAATTGATGCTTAGAATGGGGTGGCAACCTGTAGGTAGCCCCTCCCTCCATGTCCCTAACTGGTTGAAAGACAGAAAAACACTTGGTTGAAAAAAAAAAAAAAAAGCCAAAAAAAAAACCTAATTGTCTAAAAGGAATATTTTATATTAAGATATCGATATTTATACTCGTAGCTCGTACATATAACCAATAATTGATATTTTCTGGAAATGTTTTTTCTTTTTATAAATTAAACTTTAAATATATTGTTAACGAATTTCTATCCTTATTATTTTTTCTTTCTATAATTCGGAAGTGATCGGTAACCTTTCACAGTTCATATATTTATTTACAAAGGTATTGCGCTTTCGAGGTTGGTGCCTCATCCTCAGTGCTCTGTTTACACAAAACTTTGCCGTACAATTAATTTTAAAAAAAATATAATAGATAGTATATAATAGTAAATGATAAAAAGCATATTGTACACATTTAAACGTTAGTGTCAAAATTAATAGATTTTTAAAAAACAACTCTATAGTGAGTAAATTTAAAAATAAAAATAAATACATATAAAAATTATTCGAGATTACGTCAATAAAAAATTCAACTTTACATGTTAAAACCATTTAAAAATCTTTGAACAATCCAACAACTAAAGCAATTTTCAACAAATTAATCAAGTATGAACCATAATATATAACAAAACACAATAAACCCCACAAAGCGATACAATTTCTAGTTAAAATGAAACTGATCTATCTCAATTTCTATCCTGTTTCTTGTTATATTTTTCTTATTTAAAAAAAAAAATAAAATGAATATTATCTTCCATTTTAAATTTAAATAAGTTATTATCCTTAAAAATTTGAGTTTTTACATTATTTTGACAAGTCGCCTGTACGAAAAACATAAATAAAACAAGAATGTCAGCAGCAAAGGAAAAAAAAAAGATTATACTAGAGCAGTATTCAAGCTATCAACTTCAGTCAGAACCTCTAATCAAATTATTCTCTAGGTAAATACGAATAATCAATAATAAATAGTCATGAAAAATAATTTTCCTCTATAATGATAAATTTACAATAATTGAATGACAAAAGAATTTAAATCATTTATTTAAATCAATTTTAATGGTTATTATTACATTAGAGTCTTCACAAGAGTGATTCCAACTTAGTTTTTAATTTTTAGATGAAAACTTTAATTGTTCAATTATGTTGCTCCAAAAACATTATAATTCTTTTTATTTTTATTAATTTTTTAAGAGAAATTCAGCCATTGATTTGAGTTGTTTTCCAAAACACGAAGTTATTACTAGGTCTGAGTTGTTGTTTTTCAAAAGTATATTTATTGAGATCTGTAGGTCATTCTATATTCATTTTATATTGATGTATTGACTATCCAAGACATTTACCTACAAAATTAAGGGTTTAAACGACTGGCAGATAGAATGACAGAATAATAAATAATTAATAAAATAAAAAATAGAACAATATTACCAATTTGAATATGAGAGTTTACTTATTGAGCTAGCTAATTTGCTATTAATGACTTTCCTAGTTAATGAAAGTCCTTGTTCTAATAATATTTAGTAGAATTTGTCTCTGTCTCAGTTGTCTCTATTTGACAGAGACATTTCTAATTCTCCTATCACTTGTGATTGTCTTGCAATGTGCCCTTCCCTTGCTAGCCCAAGATGCATTTTCATCTGCAGGGCGAGGGATGCATATCTCGCTAGGAAGTACGTCGAGTAAGTCAGGCCTAACCTTTACACAGGACCTCCTGAAAAATGTACAAGCATATAACGTTTACAATAGTAGCATAAGCAAAGAAAATGGCTCAAAGGAAACAGGATAATCTGAACTTAGGCTGCCAGGATGATGGTGCAATACTTTATCGTCGATTTATTAGCTTTATTCAGCCAAGTAACGAGGGATGATTTATTTGAATATCTTTATGAATAAGAACAGCATTGCTTGCTGTTATGTTTTATCGTTTTCAAAATAGTTATTAATCTTTAACATTTTTGCATAGAGACCCACTATTCCACTGCGTAAGTTTATCGAATATAAAATTTAAATTCGAAAGAGTTGTTTAATCCACCTCAGGATTGGTGGATATTCTCTGTTTTCATGCCACTCACTTATTGTAAATTTATAATTAAGATTTTCGTAGTAATGTTGAATATATAATTTATGAAAGATATAACTACGTAAACAAAAGAAACATGAAATAAAAATATAAATTTTATACATGATGGTCAGGGGGGAGAATTCCGAGTCGATGAGTATAAATTCTACACTTATTTTAAACTTTATTTTTACCCTTTATCGTTTCTGCCTCTGCTAATATTTCATTAGTCACCTGGAAGATACAACCTCCATGTCGGTTCAGCGATAATCATCCTCTAATTTGCGTTTTATAATTTTCATAATATCACCAAAATGCTAGGCTAAAAATAAAATAAAATTTTTAACACTTTATTTGTTAAAAAAACAAAACAACATTCTTCTCCTATTAGCATTTTGACAAAAATCTACACTCACAAAAATATCTTGCATGAAAAACGGAAACCTACGTTTTTTTATTTGTTGAGTATGTTCAAGTGGAAAACGACTAAATTATCAAATGATTTAAGAAACGTTCTATATTTTTATTATTTCATGTATATATCTACTTAAAACCTGTTGATAAAACATTGATAACTGCATCACTGATTTTTCTTTAATACATTTTTTTTATGCAGATTTTTGTTAAATTAAATATTGCTTCCCGTAAGAAATTAGTGTAGTAGTTTCATTTTAAGTTAATATCAACCAAAATTAGCCATAAATATGTTCATTTATATTATTTTGGCAACAATAATATGGATTAAAATAATTGGCAACAATAACATTCTAATATTTAGTCAAATTAAAAAAAAAAAATGTATATTGCTTACATTGAACCGCTTGAAAGAATTTTTTTATAATAATACAATATGCATATTGTAGTATTTTTAATAATATTCATGAAAGTGTATATATATATACAATAAAGTCTCAATTATTTAAACGAAAACTCATTACTCTTTCNATTATATTCAATCTATAATGTTTAATAAATTCTGAAAATGAGAGTTGTGAATTTTTAATTTTAAATCATTTAAATACATCCAAAGTATCCAGTTCTTTCAATACAGTACCCTGAGAATAATTGCAAATGCTCCCTATTATGTATCCAATTCATCCCTTCCACACGATCTTAATATCCCTTTTGTTTAAGACCTCGTTTCTTTCCGCTTTACTCTTTACCACAATAAACTACCATACCATCCTAATCCATTAGCATAGACCCTGTCTTCAACACCAACCCCTACAATTCTCCCCGTAAACTCAAATGATTACAGGTCTCATGAAATCCTTGGAACATAGTTTGTATTTAATATAATTATTTTATCTTTTGACTATTTTTTCGTTAATTGTAATGAATTCATCATTGTATTTATATTTTAGGAACTGATTAATATAAAATTAATAACAATTTTTTATATTTAATATGAAATAGATAACTTTCATAATCGGATAAAGTTAAAAAACTCATTGTATTTACTGTTAACAGTGTATTATTTTGTTTCTGTGTAAAATGATACATTATTGTAAAATAGGATTTTTAATTTTGTATTCATATTTTTAAAAAATGTATTAAAGTGAATGTTGTTTATCTGCCCTGTAAAAGAAATTTGAGAAATATTTGTTGATATGTAACTTTATGATAAATACAATTTGTGTTGTAAGGGATGAAATTAACTGTATCACATTGCGCGTAGATTCTGAAGAAAGCTTGCACCTTAATTCGTACTCCCCCGACTCCAGAGTGGGCACCTTCAATCGCTCTCTATCGAGTGTAAGCCTCGTTTCCAGACGACCACCTAAGGATGCGTGAGGCTGCCTCCGCTACGTGACTCGAATCCCGAGCCCCACCCCTCCCACAAAACCTACTCTTTCCAGAAAAATAGGCTTTTACGTCCGGGGGATGTTTTTATAACCCTAGCTACGATTGAAAAGATATCGAGCTCTATGGAAATTCCAGAAAGGTAAAGGCAGATATGACTGGAATAACAAGAGACTGTAAGTAAATTTGCTCCCAGTAATGTTTTACTTGATGAACTATAATCGAATCAATTAAATAATTTTTTTTTATTGTTCTGTTTGAATAAAATTTAATTTACACATGGAGTTAGACAAAGTATCAATAGCTGTAAGAAAAAATATAGACGCTAATAAATCTTTAAAAAAAACGATTCTCATTTTTAAGCATATGGTAACTGAAAGTCATAAATTATTTTAGAGTATGTATCCACTAAAGAAATTAGGGATGTATAAAAATATATAAATATGTCCGTTACCGTCCTAGGCACGTGTAATAGCCCCCTGGACCTGGGGTTACTCTCATTCTTCACTAAGCCCTGAAGAAGCCATCTCACGATGTCCGAAAACTTGGGAAGAAGAAAACTTACTACATGTTGAGAAAACCATAAAGAAGTATTTTCGAGGTTTTCTTCGTTTCTGCGTCGACTCTTGTCAATCAACTCAAGATTACTGGGGTGGATTCTAATCACGCCCCAACCCCCTCTATTTGGGTCAATACACTCGTGGGACTTGAACCAATGAAAATATATTTGTAGCAATCCATCCAAATTTTCTCTTCAGCAAAATAGATTTCTAAGCCTGTTGGGTAAATGACTTTTAAAATGCCTAAATCTTTACATTCTGCTTCTTCATTTAAGTGCCATCTTTATTTTATTTTATGTGTTATGTAAATAAGCGGCTTATTATGTCTGAGGTTGTCTCTTCCGGTGGTTTTCCTGTATTTATTTTTGACATTAATGTCAACTAATGGTAGGAAGGACTGAATATGTTAAGTGGAGAGTGTTTAGTTGGGTGCGCCAAGTACTAATCAGATAACACTGATTGATTAGCCATGTAATAATGGGCAGGTGTTCTCTCGACCGCATGTAGGACTTGATATCGGCAACGTGATTATATATATATATATAATGTATCGATACATTGAAGATGTATGATGAATATGAGACAACATGTAAATAGTTAACATGTCAACAAGTAATTATAAACAGGGCAATTCAGTTTTAATTAATAGTTTATATACTTGATAACTCTCGGACTAAAAGAATAGATACATAAAACAAGTAAATTTTCATGAATTTAATATCTTAAATATTTGTGAAATGAAAAAAAAAAAAAACAATTTCTAATTCGAATCAATTTTTAGCAATTTTAGTTAATTTACTTCTTAAACTTAAGGAGGAAAGGACTCTTGTAACCAATAATTATAAACCACTACAAAGTGGGAGAAAAAATGTTGATAATCACGCATGTATTGAGTGTATTAGACATATTTCCGGTTTTATTTTTGATAAAATTTGGAATTATGCCTGATTAAAGAAATTTTACCTTTAAGGAAGTGCTCAAATTTATAAAAAAACAAAAACCTACAGATGGTAATTATTCAAGTAAAAAAATACTAAAAGTGAATATCATATAAGTAGCTTTTCTTAAATAAAATTAAAGAAATTTCCCAATAAAAATAAATGCCAAATTTAGAAAGAAGTGAGATTTTTAAAAAATAGCGCAATATGCAGAATAATTTATGAATACTTTTTGAAGATATTTTATTTTATTTTATTATAGTTAAAATGAAAAGTGTTTGACGATGGAGATTATTGGTAGAGAATTTGATGGTGTTCGGTCAAGTTTGCCAAAAAGAAAAAAAATGCAATTTAAAAATTTATTATTATATCTGATAAAAAAAATTTTTTGAGGTACGATATGTAGAAAAGAAGAACAGGTGGGATAGAGAGTGCAGTGCACACACAAGAAAAACATATCACTAGAAGCAAAATTCACGGGGATTTCTCGCTCCTCACTGACGAAGGGAGTTCGAATTCTCATTTTTGAAATCTCCAAAAATTTTACACTTAGTAATTTTTTCTTTTTATGTGTTTACTACACTTTTTATCCTACTTGTTTTTGGTTATACATACATATATATATATATGTCTGAGCTATCGACCAGATTATCAAATAGAGTTTATACGGTACTGAGGATTATGTTGAAATAATTTTGTACAAATACCTTACTCTATTACAGTATGTCGAAAATATATTTATATTAAATATATATTAACTTACTACATTTTCTTTAACCTATTAATTTCGTATAGCACCTACATAAGTAAAAATATTTGTATATAAAAGCTAAATAAATACAAGCGAAGCATTAGATTTCGATTACATCTTAAATTCTGTTTAGCTGCAAGAAATATTTTTCTCCGTTTGCAATGTACACAATATGTACATAAGTTTTAATAGATCATATTTTTAGCTTATGAAGGTAAGGTAGAGAAATATTAATGTTTATTGTAAATATATTTTCTTGTAGTATAACTCTAATAAGTTTTTTTGAAAAACGAAATTACCTACAGATTAAGTTTTCATTGAGAAATTTTTCCTGAAAATCAGGAAAACAATTTGTTATAGTTCTAATTAGGTTTGAAATTTTGTTCAATTGTAACCCTGTCAAATAAGAAATTTTAGTGCTTACTGCTAGATAATTGGTAACAGATATTGGTGCTTACTCTGGTATTGGTAATTGGGGTGATTAATGCTTTCAAAATGGTACGATCCCACCAACACAGGCTCTTCACTGAGGGACATGTTATTTGAACCTCTTTTCTCAGCGTCGTCTCTCTCAGCTGACAAGTCGGCAGCATCAGCTGTGGTGTAGCCCTAGATGTATTTAATAGATGTATTTAATTCATGAGAAGCAATCAAAATATGTAGTTTATCATCGATTAACGTTTTACAGATGAATTTCAAGTAATTTCGCTCGCCTTGAAAACATCTACTTCAAAAATAAATATCACTGATATTTTACTCCGAGACAAACTCTCCAACAGGAATATCTATAATGCTGTTTCCCGAAAATACGAATTATAATGAATATCTCAATATTTTTATGAAAATATAAAATATAATGAATATTCTGAATGTTGTAAACACCAAATACAGAACTCTTTTAAATCTAACAAAAATATTCAGTAAAATTCTCAGTGATGAAAAGTTCGTTTTTAATTATTAGATGATTTTAGTTGGGGTTTGGTCAAGGTAGATCCAAAAAAACAAAATACAAATTTGAAAAAATGTATTTTTTTAAAAGATTATCAGTCAACGCTTACATCATAAGCCATCTTCAGGGCTGTAGAAATACAATAATAATTGACAATAATATAATACAGAGTTGCCATAATGTAAAGTGATATAAAAAGTTGTGATATAAAAAGTTCGTTCTTAATGAGTCAATATTTCATCCTCAATCTTTTTTGACACATTAGATATTTATCAGGCTTAATGTATCTAGGCATCATTGTACAAATCTACTAAATATCTTATTAAAATCTGAACGTGTCCTAGAACAAATAAACATACATGGTGTAATTTGTCCAAACGCCAAATTTTCCTTGTTTGATTCGAGGAACGCCAATTTTCAAATAATTATAACTAATTTCGGAGATATTAGCTCGCGCTCCTCGCATTCAGACATGGGTGCTCGAATCCTCACTAGGATCCCACATTCTCAAACACTACAGCTGATCTGTAGCCCCTAAACTATTGTCGGAGAATCTCTGCTTATACCCATCTTCCAAATGGCATCGCTTCCTTATTTACCTTCTCTTGGAGATCATTTTCTTTATTTTTCCCACCCGACTTTGGGGTCTATTCTCATTCAAATTCGCTGTAATTCCTCTTCATAGTCGTCCCGATATTTCGATCCATATCGTCTTCTGAAAAAGTTGCTGAATTTAAAACTAAGCATAAAAGATAAAGAGGTTTGTTAAATTCCAAGTATCAAACGCAAAAGAATTAAACAATCGTTAGAGTTAATGCCTTCAATTGATAAGGGTAGAACAGCTTGAGGGTGTTTACGCTTCCAACTGTCACTGTACAAACAGGAAGAAATAGTGAAGTTTGGGGAAGGTTAAGCTTGTTGGGGGAGAGGGGGTGTTTAGGGGTTGTGGAAATAAGAAATCAGCTGATCGATGTGTTGTTGCCCTCGCTACCACCTGCTAAACATTGGCCCAACCCTCCCACCACTCGACTCCGACTTACTCTTAGCAGCTGCCTGCTCTCACGTTGAAAAGGAAATTTTCCTCAAGTTCCCCCCACCTGGATCTCCCCTAGTCTTCCACCCAAGTTTTTATAAAATTGAAAATTTTTCTTACATGGCAACCGAAATTTGCTGCATATAACAATGCTGGGATATTTATTGGATGCGATATTCAATCAATCGGGATTTTAATGTAAAACGATATAAATAAATATTAAAAGAACATAATAATTAATTAATTTTATGATAATTAATTTCTTTGAAAAGTTATAAGTTTAGATTTTTTTTAGTATTTAGTTTTGTATTTATTATTTTCCTCGTACATTTACGATTACATAGTTAAACTGGCGTATTTATTTTTATTTAATACTTTATATATTAATATAAGCACACACACACACACACATGTGTANGAGAGAGAGAGAGAGAGAGAGAGAGAGAGAGAGAGAGAGAGAGAGTGAGAGAGGGTGAGACAGAATGAAACACTCGCGGCTGCGATATACAGTGATTAAGAACAGGTGGGATAGAGAGTGCAGTGCAAACACAAAAAGAAAAAATCACAAGGAGTAAAATTTTCAGGGATCTCTTGCCCTTCGTCAGTGAGGAGTGAAGAGAGACTCCTGAATGACGTAGGGTCCCGAAAATTTTATTTATTGTGATTTTTCCTTTTTATGTGTTTACTGCACTTTTTTTTATCCCGCCTATTCTTGTTTATTATATATATATATTTATATGTGAGAGTTATCGACCAGGTTATCAAATAGAGTTTATACTGTACTGAGGATTATGTTGAAATAATTTTGTGCAAATACCTTACTCTAGTACAGTATATCGCAAATATATTTTATCTTATTCAGGGCGCGACTTAAGAGTTATCAGTAATAACTAGTCCTCGTACATCTGCACATCAATAAATTCAACATATATTAATGCTATTGAGTATTATTTATACATATCCAGTTATGTAAACTGTACATTTAAAATTTTCTGAAATAATTGGGCATCATAGAAAATACGACACAATCTGTTTGGGACATGTTCTAAATTGTTTTGTACACAATATGTTGCGTGAATCAATAGTGAAAGGCAATTAATATCAGCAGGGCAGTGTTCACTTTCTATCACAGTGAAATGGTGAGTTATTCACGGGAAATATCTATAAATTGTGTTGATTGCGTTATAGTGAGTTTGTGTGAAGGAGAACCCGCCCCTCGCAGATGAAATATCACCCCTAACGTGCTAACGATAAATCACTTTCAGTTTCCTCTACTAATACAGATTTTTCATAGAGTTTTTCTTCTATGTAGTTTTTCATTCAAGTTTTTATTCGCTGTATTTTGAGAGTTTATCCCTTTTTCCTGAATGATGATAAATCCACTCGTTATCATGCGAATTTATTCTCCCAATATTACTACCTAAACTAAGAATTTCTTCAGCCCCTAGTAGTTGTGATAGTTAGAAGCTCTCAGGTACCGCGAGGTAAAAACATAAATAAAATACACGGAGCTAAAGGATATATTTCTTGCAAATACATTTACTGAAGACTGGCAGCATTACATCAATTCAGAACCTTGTAGAATAAGTGTAATAACTACCTTACTTAATTGAAAAACAAAATTTTTGAATTTTATAACACTCAGCAGGGAGTCTCCCACAGAGCGCGCCACTAATCAGACTTTAACACGTATACAAAATTAACAATAATTCCTAAAATTTGCATATATATATATATATATATATATATATACAGATTGGACGTACTTATTTTTTAAAAAAATTTCTAGTTACATAAAACTTCTTACAGGAGAACTCACAAGCTCAGGGTCTGATTATTCGCGAGCAACGGTACATTAGAGAATGTGTGTCGTGGTCCTACCATTCTGGCCATCTGATTTTTTTCCATTATAGTAGATAGATTGGTAACCGATTAGAGCTGGGTATTCCTGGGGACATAGATGAATCCTCTAGGTTATATAAACAGAAGCACAGAATGAAAAAGAAGCCAACTGAGCATCATTAGTATTAAATCCGAGACCTTCAGCTCATTACCTTAACCACAATATTCTCTTCTTGTCCAATAGCATTAGTACATTACCGTGCAATATAATAATTAGAGTGCAATGTTATGGAAATACGAGTCACTAGAAGTTAACGTCAGCTGCTGTACAATTTCTTACAGGTTAAACCTTGGGCTTTATACATGGGTTTCTAGAGTCAGGTAATTTCGTCTCTCTGCGTTCTATGTATAATGCAACTAGCTCTCTTTCACATTCCCTCTCTGAGCTCTGAAGATGTGATCATTGATGTTGAAATCGTTCAGCTTTAATGCTCAAAGAAATTTTCCGTAGCTTGGAGTTATCAATTTAGTGTGAAACTTAAAAAAAAAATAAATTGATCTTAATCAATTCATGTTATTTTTCTTACCTGCTGACATATTTATAATTTTTTTTTAAATACGGAAAAGTCTCAAAGCATTCAAAGTAATAATGTACTAAAATCGAGGATGCAATATATTTTTTTTTCAAATTAAATAAATTACTAATAAGAAATATTTGAAATATTTTTTTCTCCTATTTTACAAAACATCTATGTGCTATTTAAGATTTTTTTTTTGTTTTTAGCGTTATTTCTACAGTTTTATTGTTGTTTATATTGTTAACGGATGGTGATGTTAGATAAACACTTGCTACAATTCCCATACAAGAGAAGGTTGGCCAATTACTGTAGTGAGGTAACGACGTTAGAAGCTTGGGAACCACACAAGTTCTGAGGCAAAGCACTCACCAAGCATTTGGTAAAGCACGCGAGGTTTGAAGCACTACACTGCTGCATCCAAGTGGCGCTAATGCGAACTAATTAACATAAACCCACTAATATAATTATTCTTAATCAAATACAATTCTCTATGCATACAGTGTATAAGTCCTTCCTTTTTCGGGAGGAGGGGAGAGGACATGGCAAATCTCACTCAACATAAATTAAATTTTCGTCTGTGAAGAGGATCTTTTGATAAGTCTATATAAGCCCTTGTATAAATATAATTGTGGCAGTAATTAACTACTATATTATAAGTAGTGTGTAATGTTATCTACACTTTAGAAATTAAAAAAAAATAATGACCATTCTTTAAATAAATTTGTTTCGGGTTAAAAAAAAATATAATGTATTCATTCTCACTCAAATAATGGCAGCAAATAAGGACTGAATGTTCTCCAAGAGTACGCCAGAAATCCTCTGGATGTGATTACCAACAGGGGCAAAGAGAAAAATAAAACTTAATGTGATCTGTGAGCAATAAAACCGAGATATATAGCACAGGAGTCGAGAACCTTTAACACTAGACCCCTGTGCATAAAAGTTTTGTATAACTCAATAAATTAAATGTAATAAATAATAAAAAAAATGTTCCTAATAAAAATTTGATTATTTAAAAATGAATTAATTAAATGACCAATTTGATTTAACTGACCGGAGAAATCAAGACTGCAAGGTATAATCGCTGATGATAGATCTAGTTAATAAATAGGTAATAAATATTGTATTTTCTAAGAATTAAATTAGAAAATAAACAGAATTTGTAGTATTCTATAATTATAATATTTTTATTTATAATTAGGTGGGGAC
>KZ807949.1:99890-112076 GCA_000696205.2 Oncopeltus fasciatus
TGTGTGTGTGTGTGTGTGTGTGTGTGTGTGTGTGTGTGTGTGTGTGTGTGTGTGTGTGTGTGTGTGATAATTTTCTCTGTAAATTACATAATCACCTAGCCTAAAATATGTAATATAACATTCATAAAGTTCTCTCATGACGACATTTCTCGATCAATATATTATTTTGCTTACCATAAATATATGATTTTAAAATGACTGTCTCCTTCGGAACTTGCATCGAGTTTTAGATAACAAATGAAGTCGGCTACCGGTTGGCTGCAAAAACTCAAATTGATTTATCAATATAACAAAGATTTATATTGATATTTTATTTGTTAAAATTATTTAGTTATTATTAACTGCTATAATGTAGTTTACAAATAAATCAGTCTCACCAACTTATGTTATTAAAAAGACAACAGAGACACATAATATTGGGGGAATATGAAATCAGCTGTTTCTTGTTAAAAACAGCTTTAAACGTTCTCCTTTTGTGCGTTGAATCAGTGAAGCAAAGTTGTAATTTTATCTGTCAATCCTAAATATTACATATAAAATATTGACCTCTATTGTGAAATTGAGAAAGAAATCTTTTTAATAACGTTATAAAACCGAATTGATGTAAATTTAAATAATATCTATTTTATAAAAAAAAAAAAAAAATTCCAAATGTCACTTTTTTTCCAAGTCCTCTTGAGGCAGGCTATTGGGACATGATGTTAGGAGAGAAGTAATATTTGCAGAAAATTTTCATTATATAAAATATAATCTCTTTGCAGGAGTGACACAGAGCTATTTCTACTGGTCAAACAAGTTATTTTAATCAGAGCCCCCCCCCCCTAAGGGTTGTTAAATTGCCGATATAGATATGCATCTGATTTAAAAAGTATGATAATTTATTCCTTTTTTTAAATGTTATTATTTACGTTATTCGAAATATTAAGCGTTATTTCAGTCTTAAAACATAGAACCGAATAAAGTTTTATCTTTGTAATGATTGATGGTGTAGTTTTAAAGCAAGATAAGACTGATAAGAAAATAAATGCAACAAGAATGATAAGGCGTGCTTGAGATTTGTTTACTTTAACTACTTAATAATTAAAGTAAAGAATAATATTTTGTTATTTAGATAAACTGCTACTACTGCTAAGCTACTCCTTAATATTTTGAACAATTAATGGAATAAAAAAATCTATCTGTTCCAGCTAGGGCTCAAACCTGGATCTCTTGCTTGCCGGGCCGGAAGCTATCCATTGCACCACCGGGACTCGGTCAGTACATCCAGGTTCGAGTCCTGGCTGGGACAGATAGATTTTTTTCATTCCATTCCCTCTCATTTTTTGCTTAAAATTTATGTGGGATTATAAACCAAAACCCAATAAATACTTAATATTTTAATTTTATTTAACTTTAATTTATTAATATCTATTGTTCATTCCTGTTTTTCATCATTCTTACGGTTTACATTCGCCTCGTATACTCATAAGCTAATGGTGTAAGTTTTCATACATCAAAGTATTTAGATAGAAAAATAATGTTTTTTCTTCAGTTGGAAATGATTCTGATCATTTTTGACGTGTTCCTGGGAATACCCAGCTCTATTTCGGCCCTACTTTTAAAAATTAGGCGGCGAGAACTGAAAACTGCTAAAGCAAGCTCTATAGTGTTTACACACGGAAAATTGTGAACACTATTACCCCTTGGGCCCTAATTGTCATTTGCAGAATTAAAAAAAAAGTATTATTACATTTATATCGCCCTTCCTCGTTTAATGTAAGTTCAACATATTTTACTTTCCAAAAATAAAACAATGATGTTCCATTGAAATACATGTGTAATGTAGCTTAGCCCGAATGAGTTCTTATTAAATGATTAAATCAATCTGCTTATTTATAAAGGTTTGAGGACTAGTTGTGGTACTTCAAACATCTGATTGCAGAAAACCGAAGGTGAGGGAAAGCCCTCAGATTTCCTGGAGGTAGGGAAGGTAGGGAGGAAATGGCACCTAGCTCCAGGGAGGAGCCCTTCCAGGAGGAACTACTCGAAGGGAGGGCGTTAGTCCTTCTGGAGAGAGTACAATAAACTTGGAGGGTCCTCCAGGACGGCTGACAGACAACTATTGGAGAGGAAGCCTGTCCAATCCAATAGGCGGAACTTGTTAGCCTCAGAGTAGCAGGCAAACATCTCTCTCCCTCTCTCTCTGAATGTACCAAATGTGTATGTGTGTGTTTGTGTGAATAAGAAGGCCCTTAGACAGCTGTCATTATGTATGCTGTAATCACGCTAGATGGATATGGTTGTCTCAAACTAAACATTAGCTACCTCTGTTACTGGTATAGATTTGTGAATAAGAAGGCCCTTAGACAGCTGTCATTATGTATGCTGTAATCACGCTAGATGGATATGGTTGTCTCAAACTAAACATTAGCTACCTCTGTTACTGGTATAGATTTGTGAATAAGAAGGCCCTTAGACAGCTGTCATTATGTATGCTGTAATCACGCTAGATGGATATGGTTGTCTCAAACTAAACATTAGCTACCTCTGTTACTGGTATAGATTTGTGAATAAGAAGGCCCTTAGACAGCTGTCATTATGTATGCTGTAATCACGCTAGATGGATATGGTTGTCTCAAACTAAACATTAGCTACCTCTGTTACTGGTATAGATTTGTGAATAAGAAGGCCCTTAGACAGCTGNTTACATTCCTTTCTTTCATAAATAACAGAAATTAGAAAGAAAAAGAGGACATTTATTTTTATTATTATAAATAATTATAAGTACATGATAAATTTGAGTAAAAATTGGAAACATTTATTTTCGGGAAATGTCAATTTTCATAATGTTAATTTCGAATGGAAATAAAGAAATTCCAAGAAATATGTTATTTCCTTTATTGGATAAGTAAGTCTGTAGGCTTTTGGGTAAGTAACTTGTTTTTTAGATGATTTCAAAAATATAAATAATAAAGTAATAAAGTAATGCAAAAACTAATAAAAAATCTTTAAAAAAAAATTGCACTTAATTTCTATATTGAATTTTTAAACTGGGTATTTAAATTACATATATTCGTATCGATTCGTTCTATGAATGCATGTCGATTATACTTTTCGTTCTGTATTTTAATTTCTGCATTATGGTTTTGATTAATGCATCTTAGCACGCTAATAAATAAAGCAATCTATCACAATAGAATTAGTATGTACTTTGATATGGTAAAAATTACAAAACCCATCTCGTTATTTATATTCACAAATCCTTGAGAAGATTGAGTTGAACCACGCTCTAATTCCGTTGTAATGGAGTCAATGATATCTTCTAAGTTTGTTGTCGTGCGGAGAATAAATTGCATGTATTTCAGAAATTTTAATACAGATCGGTCATTTATTACATTTATCATTAGTATTACTTCAATATTTCATCAAAAGTTTAACATATACATACATATAATCTACTAATATAACAAGAATATTAAGAGTACATCATATCATACAATATACATATAATCACTTAGATAACCGCCACTATATTTATATTTCTCGTAATTAACTACATAGCCATTACACATTATTAGCATTATCAGAGGCCACGAACACCTGACAGACCACCTCTACATTCTGGAACAGAACTTAGACTGACTGCAACTCTAGGCTCGCAATTATGCTAGCTTCCCTCTTACCCCCACCCTGGACATCTCTCACCTCCCACCCTAGTCACCATTTTACCCCTCTCATACATATTATAACATTATGTTATCTCCATAAGCTACTCCACTAACTCAACCCTTCTTTATGTACCAATAATACATATAATGTAATTTTATGTCGAATTCTGAAATTCCAAATAAATATTTGTTATCGTTAGAACATTACAAATGATCCTACCTTAAAGTTAGGAAATCAAAAAGAAAAAATAATAATCAAAACACAAGTTATGTATGAATAATCAGATTTAACTCTCTACTAGTATTAAATGATGTATTTAAATGAATAACAATTAATTATATAATCACAACTACTACAATGTCATATAAATCTGTTATGAGAGCATCAATTTTCGACGGAGTTCCACCTGGTATTTCTGCTGGGCCTTGTAGTGATTCACCTTGTCATTTGCCTCGCGCAAAGAAGGTAATGTATTGTTTATAAAGTTTTCAATGTAGTCCAGCATCTTTGCTGTAAAACAGAAAATTTAATTACACATTTAGAATATTGTATTCTCATGACATTGTATTTCTACAGCCCTGAAGATGGCTTTCAATGTAAGCCGAAACGTTGGCAGATAATCCTTCATTAAAAAAATACATTTTTTTATTTGTGTTTTTTGGATCTACCTCGACCAAACCCCAACTAAAATCATCTTAGGATTAGCTACCTCTGTTACTGGTATAGATTTGTGAATAAGAAGGCCCTTAGACAGTTGTCATTATGTATGCTGTAATCGCGCTAGATAGATATGGTTGTCTCAACATTACTAAACATTAGCTACATCTGTTACTAGTATAGATTTATTTCCAATCTGAATAGGTTTTGGGAAATGGCTGTATACTGGACAGAAAATGAATACAGAGATACATAATGCTGAAACCATTAGCACATTAATTAAGAATGAATCAGATTTCGGAAGAAATGCCATCTGTGCATGGATATGATTGTTTACACCTTATATATTGTATTTGCTTATTTTTTAATTAAGTAAATTTATATATACTGAATTTAGTACGAGAATGTAATAATGTAAGGTGTTTTAAATCTGAAAAAAAATCAGAAATTAATGATAGTTACGATCCATTTTTATTTTTAATCGTAGGTAATGGAGATGACTACTTTTGTATAACCACAAATTAGAGTAATGTCGTGAGGCAGATATTTCAGAATTTTTACAAAGCTATAATTTCTGTACAGTTATTCGGTAGAGGAAATAAAAACAAAAGTATAAGTGACATTCTAAAAGGTAAGATGGAGGAAATATTTTCGGGACAGGTCAAATATGAAATAGAAGGGGACCCTTGGCGACCATGAGACACGCCAGTAATAATTCATGAGATCGGACTTGTTTTCAGAGACACTGCCTGGGTCGGTGACAATTTCATCTAGCCTTTACATCGAGGATTCAATCAAATTCTACTGGAATCGCCTTCAGTAATTCGGCTGGAGAGTGAAATACATTTCAGTTTGACTTTCTTCCAGTGTGCTACCCTATCTGGGTTTTAGCAGATTTACCTTGCGGAAATCAAGCAATTCATTTATAAATATTAATTTTATTTTTGGTTTTTAATCCCACGTAAATTTAAATCAATTAATGCAAGGGAAAAGAATAAAAAATCTAACCGTCCCAGCCAGGGCTCGAACCTGGATCTCCTGCTATCCGGGCAAGCGCGTTATCCTATTACGCTACTGGGAGAGCCAGATAACTTATTAAATTCCCATCACTAGTGTTGAGAGTCTAACCTACGAGAAAATATATATGTATTTTTTTTAATTATATATAAATCAAATAAGAACAGGAATACAGTTCACATAAAGAAAAAATTACAATGAGTAATATTTTCGTGGAAAATTCTCGCCCTCCGTCAGTGAGGAGTAAAGGGTCCTGGGAAATTTTTTCTTTTACATTTTAAACATTCCCTTTGTTCTACTTTTAGCCCTGAAGAAGCCATTGCAGGACATATGAAATCTCGGGAGAAATCAACTTTTCGTTACCGTCAAGTTCGGAAGATGTATTTATGAATATTTTGCAGACTGTGGAGGCAAAGGATTTGAACATTTCCAGGTCCATTAGTTTTTTCATTTGATCGTTTCTCAAAATATTACATTCCTTTCTTTCATAAATAACAGAAATTAGAAAGAAAAAGAGGACATTTATTTTTATTATTATAAATAATTATAAGTACATGATAAATTTGAGTANATTCTATTCTTATTAGATGATTTTAGTTGGGGTTCGATCAAGGTAGATCCAAAAATATACAAATTTAAAAAAAAATGTATTTTTTTAAAGATTATCTGCCAACGTTTCGGCTTTCATTCTAAGCCATTTTCAGGGCTATAAAAATACAATGTGATGAGAATACAATAACAAATGACAATATTATAGTACAGAATTACCATATTGTAATGTGCTATCATTAGTATGAATGCAGAAAGCTATGTTAGAGAATTTAAAAAGATTTTTAAAAACATTCAGACAACAACTTATTGAAAAAAAATTGAATAGCATTAAAACAGTAATTTGCCACACCTACCTATCATGAAGACGAGAGAGGACGTCTTGTCCCTAAGTTCACATTTCCATGACTGAGGGGAAATATAATTTTTAAGAAACACAACGTGGGAGGTAGACGGGCGTGGGGGGGGGGGGTAAGAGGCGGAAGGTACAAAGGGAAAGCGGCCTGTTGCAAGAGAGGGCAATAAAAAAGGAAAAAAGGAAGGGTATTATTGGGAATAGGTAACTTTGGAACTCGGAAAAATGTTTGACAGGTTTTTCATGACGAACACACATTTTACTTCGAAAAGCATAACCATTCTTTCCACGGAACCCTATGAACATAAACACCTCTTATCTGAAATCGTTCACATTAACTTACAAGAACGGACATGCAATAAATTTCTTCATCTTATTCAAACATTTTAAACATTCTAAAAACCATGAGCACTCCTTTTCAATAAACCTGTCAAACATTTTTCCCAGTTCCAAAGTTACTTATTCCCAATAATTCCCTTCCTTTTTTTACTTGTCCTTTTTTGTTGCATTTACCGTATTCTACAACTTTATTTTTCCTTCAGTTATTTTTATTTACATTTTGTTTATTTGTATCAGTAAGAAAGATACAGACGATTTATTGGGAATTCATAGCATACTTAGGGAGGCTCGAACAATACCACTGGGACTCATGTTTCTCTCGTATTTAGTATAAGTTGAGTTTTCAGGTAAAGGTTGGAATACGGAAGCTCCGTGACTTGACTGAGACGGTAGACTTACTACATAGAATTATGTACTGCTTGCGTACCGTCCACCATCTTCTCTAGCTCGAGCTGGATCTCCTCTAGTTCGGCGTAGGCCACGTGGCAGAGAAGGCACACAACAAACAATGACAGGTATACTCTCATCGCACCTTCACTAGCTAATGCCTCCCACACACTGGATATATAGAGGGCACTGTCTCTCAGCCAACTGAGATAACAGATCTGTATACCTTTGTCATCTATTATTTTCCCGAAACGTTTCAATATTTATTGTTTATTTTCTCTCTTAATATTCATGACATTCGTATGAAACAAATTGGAGGAGAAAAGGAGAAGAAAAAAAAATTCAAATCATTACAGAATGGAATCTTGTGCCATGCAAGGGTGGTTGAAAATCATCCATGGCAGAAACCGAATCACGAGATATAGTTAAAACCTGTGACAATGAACGTATTCTATTTGCGGACAAATAAAGGAAATTTTATAGGAAAAATTAACATTGATTAAAATACTTAAGTGTTTTAGAGAGTTTTGTGTTCGTCCATTACAAGTCCCCTCTACTCCTCGTCACCTTGCTGAAGACATTGTCATAGATCTTTGCTTAAACCACCCATAAAATTAAATCTCAAAACATCTCTGACTTCACTATATGCCCACGATTCCACTTTAACATGTCACCGCAACTGAACACCTAACTCCAGAGATGTGTTGTTCTTTGTGGCTACAAATTTGGCGTGGATATGCCGTGGTGACTGCACACCCATGGCTCTCACTGTTGTGTCAAATTGCAATAATTTTGAAGAGCTCATTTTACCGGGGTGAGTAGCTTGATCATCAGGATAAACCTTCTGAAAATCTACTGAGTCTGAAATCATTTTCATTTTATTATTTTACCATGATTGTACAAAACTAATAATATAGTCCATTTGTATAATTTATTTTTAATTACTCAGATAATTCAACAAACATTAAATATTATATTTGCATTTATGAAATATATATATACACACACTAGATTTGTGAAATAAATATAATTGCTAGATACAATAAATGCAAAGGAATAGAATAGAAAAAATCTTACCAACACAGCCAAGACTATAGCAGGAGATCTGGGTTCGAGTCAAGGCTGTGTTGGTAATATTTTTTTATTCTATTCCCTTGCATTTATTTTATCAAATTAAAGTGGGATTAAATACCACAACTAATGTAAATGTTTAAAAATACTAGATTTATGATATATATATATATATATTTGCTAGACTACTCCGTTTTAAATCAGTATAAATTACATACTACTTCCTGCAAAGTTTTGTTTAACGAATGCAATGGCAGAGAGGATTACAAATTTAATTATTCAACAGTAAAAAGTTTTAGTAATGTTCATATTCCTATTTCAAATTCCAATTACTACTGACTTAACTTTTGCAGAAAATTAAGTCCAGCTAGTATTGCTTAAATAGAGCCAATACTTCAACGGATTCATATAATATTTAAAATTAAAATTTTAGTTTCAGTTAAATCCCAGAACTAAGCCTTCGCAAAAGATTTATACGTCAAAAAATATTTATTTTAACATTATGTATAAAATGTTGTTTATTTTAGAAACAAAATAAAATTATTAATAAATTTAGGCTTTACAATTAATTTCCTATTCTTTACGCAAGTATTTTCCTATTTTGTTATCTCCTTTGTTAGAGGTAAACATGGGAATTGGTAATGTCAAGAATACCTGAGGAAATCTCCATGATTCATACGAGTTTGGGGATGGTTGATGTGAGTAAGGAAGATCATACTGTGAACGCAGCGAAAAGACTTTGGGTTTTGGAATACAGCGAGGCAGAATGAATGACTGAATAAAGCATGGCACATAAATAGGTACGAGAATTGAAACTGTAGCAAGAGTAAGACACAATCGCGGGCAGCTAAATATTGAATTGGTAATAAAGAGAGACGAATGAAGGGACTTGAGGATATGGTGACGGCACACCCTGGTAAATGATGCTCAGGAAAAAAAAAATTCAATTTTTTTAAAAATTGAATTAGCTAATAAAACATCCTGTAAATTGATGGCTTAGTATAATATAATTGAAAAATAAAATAAAATAATTAAATGTCACTTGACAAGGAAAATGAGCCCAATAACCCCACTCCTAATAAGTTTAGGCATTAAGGCGAAGTTTGTCGTCAGGTAATCCCCGTTTAAGTCGCCTGGAAGGATTTTAAGGATTGGAGTCCAACGACTGGGATTGGACATGTAGATTAGGATGAAATTGGAGTTTACTGTGGAAGAGCTTGAAGCGGGTGAAGATGAGGTCTTGGACGAAAGGGAGATAAAAGTCTTGATGAAGGGTAGAGTTGGACACATAGTATGGAGCGTTTAGAAGAAACTGTCTCTCTTCACTCCTCACTTCTTACAAACGAAGGGCAAGAGATCCCCAAAAATTATACTCCTTGTGATTTTTTCTTTTTGTGAGTTCACTGCACTCTCTATCCCACCTTTTCTATTTTGTTCTATATATATANCCTCGACAAATACAAAAGGAAAATTAATAAAAGAATTTCTTGACAGCTCTAATCTCTTGCTGCTCAATACAGGTGAACCAACTTTCTTGAGTTCTAGTTACGGGACTTACTCAGCCATAGACATTGCCGCCTCCTCTACCTCACTCTACACTAAAATATCTTGGGTCCCTCTTGAAGACCTTCATTGGAGTGACCACTTCCCTATCAAAATCACAATTGACAAAAATCATAAGCAGACAACAAGAAACAAAACATGGCTTATTAATAAAGCTGATTGATCTACATACACAAATACATTACTTACACCAACAGTAAACCATATATATATATATATATATATATATCCGTGTGTGTGCGTTTGTATTAGATGTATTTACATTGTGTCCGTCTTTAGTGTAGATTCCACTGCTTCTGCTACGGAAAAGTTGATCAGGGACTAGCTGATGTATGAGCGTGGAAGGGGTGTGGTTGACACTTCCTGCGACATTCAAGAACGAAAATGTCAGTTGAGGAGACGACCTATAGTCTGAGCTGAGACTTCTGAATACCAGCTGGGGTCCAGGATCGAGTACATTCTCCTCAGACGTCAACGAGACAATTGAACATAACTAGTGATGATGGAAACGAAATGGACAATAAAGGAGTATGGCGGGCGGGAGTCGCCAAATCCTTCATCTTCCATATTCCTTAATTTGTACATTCGCTTTTATAACTTTTTGAAATCTACATTGTGCACCTCGTGTTTCAGTATATTATCTCAAATTATATTTATTTATGTTCAAATGGAGAGTTTTTGACTGTGGAGATAGAGAATTGAAGTAGAGAATTAGTTTGGATTCGATCGAAATTGATCAAAATAGTTTAATTTAATTTAATTAATATGATTTTTTCGTTATCTACCAATATTTCGGCTTAGATTGTTAGCCATTTTCAGAGATGCTGAAATACAATGTATAGGAAAACATGAGAAAAATAAAGTATATTATTTACATCATAATAACATTATTTTAACATAACTAAAAACAATGTGATATGAAATGCTTCGGAAAAACAAAAACAATATGTGTAGAAAGTTCAAAATACCTACCTAACATGAAGGCGAGAAGGGGACGTGTTGTCACCTGGATCAAATGTTCATGACTGAGAGGTAGGGTTTGGAAATTAAGAAAACTTAAGATGGACAAGTGAATGGTTGGGAAGATAAGAGGCGGAAGGTACAAAGGGAGAGCGGCCTGCATCAAAGGAGGATATGGCAGGAAAAAAATATAGGACATTATTGTGGATAAGTAGCTATAACATGTTTGACAGGTTTATTTTGGAGGAGGGCTAATGGTTTTTCTGGAGTTTGTGAATGTTTGAATAAGTTGAAGAAATTTTTTCTATGTCAGTTCTGTCGTTAACTGGATGGTGTTGTAAGTTAATGTGAACGTTGGAACGGTTAACTGGAGAAGTGGAAATGTATAATGAAAGCTCAATCTGTGGAAGCATACGTAAACATACACTAAAATTCTGACAAAATCACATACACTCCTTACCACAACAAGAAAGGCCTTACACATGTATTTATCACAAAATTTAACAACCACATTAGAAAATACACAAATAATGATATGTACATATTACAAACACAAACCTAACAACACACAAGCTTGGATGTGTAACACTATTAATTAATTATAGTTTCATATATTTACTTATATGTATCCAATATTTTCAAAATTTCATGTTTAAAAATTATCAAAATTCAAAGAGATAAGAGATAAGAACAGGAGAATCATATTTAATCTAACTAATTATAATTTATTAATAATAATAACTGAGCATGATTGTTATTAATTATTAATAATAAATAATTAATGATTAAAACTAATTTTATATGTAAAACTACTACCCTTCAATGTAAAATTAAGCTAGACAATATTAAACTAAAACTACTTATGACTTAACTTAAAAATTTTCTAGTAGAACATCACTTCAAATATTACAAATTTACTGCAAACCTACTTTTTGATTGTCTGATTGTGACCTGGATTTTCACAGTCAATAGCTGTCACTGTTGTCTCACTTGATACTGACAGGAGTTTTAGGGGGCTAGTATTTGAAAATATTAAAATTAAAAGAAAGGGATGTATAAAAAAATGTTGGTTTTTTTTATTCAATGTTTCAAAGGAATATATATGTTTTAATCCTTTTTATTACTTACCAATACTTAAAAATCTCTTTAAAATATTTTCCTTTCTTGTTATATCCCATTTGACTTTAAAAAAAAAGTGTATTTTAAGGCATCACTTTCTTTTTTAAATAGGAGTATTTTATATATTATATTCTGTTAATAAAACCTTTTGTAGTTTTTTGAAATTTTATATAAATATATACACATACACATAAATCCCACTCCCAATAAATGTAGGAGTCAAGGCTTAAAAGGTCGCGAAGGACTCAAGCAGAAAAATCAGTCTTGAAGGCTCTTTAAATTCTATGCCGAGAGTTTAAATCAAAGATATTTTCTTTAAGATTATGATAACACTGCTGGCTAAGCGCTGAATTTAGAAACATTCGCCTTCTCCAACACTTACTGGAATTTACAAATCTTCAGCAAGATTGTAGTTCTTTTCTTTAAGAGACTATATTTCAACTAGGTTAGTATAAAGTAAAAAAAAAAAAAAAAAAAAAAAAAAAAAAAAAAAAAAAAAAAAAAAAAAAAAAAAAAAAAAA